>JTDE01000609.1:91273-116484 GCA_014338405.1 Paragonimus skrjabini miyazakii
TTACTGTTTTCATATTTATTGTGTTGTAATTAGCCTGATGATCAAACACAGAAAACAAGTCTTGTTCGCTACCTTGTCGTTCTTAAAGTGATTAGTCGACTGAGCTGATTAGTACGTTACCAGTAAACGGGTTACGAATTCGATTTCCCATCCAGAACATTTCTACCAGAGGAATTCAAGCAAAGAATGAACCAGTCGTGCAGTGTCGTGTTGGAGATGAGTGTCAGGAAGCATTATAGATAGTACACGTTCTTGCAGTAGGTCGTTGTAAATAAAACCATTGCCGGTATGTCCTAGGTAGACCAACTCACTGACTTCAGTAGGTTCATTCATGGACTGAAGCCTGATCATTTTGCGTTGTGAGAATGTCCATGTAACAGGTAAAGCTTTCAAGATTGAGCCCGTACACTGATGCACATGCGTGTAACGCTCCGTGTAGGAATCATGACATAATAGTCATCCTGTAACAAAATGTTCCATCCACACCTCATTTTATCGTCACATCTCAGTTTTTGACCATCATCATATGGAACTCGGCGGAATTGTGTTGAATTAGATGAAATGGAGACTGGGTGAATCAGCAATATTCTGCGAGTGGTGTTACCGAGAAGCGAGCATTTACCTCAATATCAAATTGCGTTATTCCGTTTGGATGAGTACATGCATACGAATGCAACAAATTCCTTTACAAGTCAGAACTAAAGCATCTCACCCATGCTAAATTCCCCTGACCATATTGTGATCCAACATTGTTGACTGAATTGTTCCCATTTCTATCCAAACTTCTGTTGACTATCAGAAAAAGAAAAGAAATCGGGTAAATTGATTTATGAAGAACGAGTGGGAGGAAAATTTTTGAATGTTTGAAAGGTTAAAAATACATGGTTCCAGTTAAAACTTGATTAGAGTATCAAACAAAGTTTCAACAAATAGACACAATGGACAACGTCATTGAAATAGATGGTCGCATAAGAAGACATCTTCAACCTCTCTTACAACTGCGCAGAATCGATAACATCACGTTTAAATCCCTTAAACCGTGTGAGTTGTCTACACCTAAACTGTACGGCTTTCCTAAGACACACGAGTCGGAATTGCTTCCTAGGTCTATCATGGCGATGACAAATTTTCCGTACCACAAATTGACACACTGGCTAGTCGCCTTCCCAAATTCATTAAAACAACAATTTCTGGCATATTCTGTTGATGATTCTTTCGAATCGATCAGTGACTTGGACAACATCAATCTTGCCAATGAGTTAATGTGTTTCATAGACGTTCAGTCACTGTTCACGAATGCCTCGCTACATAAGACAATTGATCATATTCGTGAGCTCGTTGAAACCCCCCAAATTATTTTACCTCTGCTTAGGGATATTCTGAGAGAAACTTGAATGATTTGTACTGAACTCATCAGCTTCCGTTTTCCTGATCAGTGCTACCACCAAACAGATGGGGTAGCCATAGGAAGTTCACTAGGGCTCATCTTAGTAGAGTTTTTGATGTTGTGGATTGAACAGGCGTTAACAGCAGACACAGCCAGTCTGTCACACTACAATTGCTACGCTAATGATACACCAATATTCAGTCGGTCCAAACAGGCAATAGATAGCCTAGTGCGACGTTTAAATAGTTGTCATCCCAATCTGAAGGTAATGTGTGAATTTGGAACTGATAATTGTTTGCCGTTTTTCGACATACTCTTAAGTCGCTGGGAAGATGGGTCTATTGAAAGAGCTGTTTGTAGGAAATCACCGTGGTCTGGTCAATACCCAAACTTTAGTAGTTTCATTCCGGTCCATCACAAACGCACACTAGTCAATACACTATTCACACGCGCAAGGCGAATCTGTATACAGGACAGTCTTATGGAGGAACTAGAGTTGATCACGTTTGTACTACAACCAAATGGTTATCCGAACAGGTTCACAGGAAAATATGGTAGACCGAAAGCGCCATCCGGATAGGTGGTCATTGTGAGAAAGAAGAAAGTTTATATAGAATTACCTATTGAAGGTGATTACAGCATGCATCAAACAACGCAAGGACTGATGAATTCGACTGAAAAAAACATGGAACGTATCTGGACGTTGCATATTAGCTCTAACCCAGAAACTGTTTGTACCTTCAATCAAAGGTGATCAACCCGTCGGTGCCAACTCATATTGTATCTACCAATTTACATGTGACTGCAAGGAAATTTACACGGGCAGAACCGAGAGATACTTGATATTCAGAGTGAAAGAACATTTGCTTAAATGGGTGCAGAACCCAGTATTACCGAAGGATGGCAATGTCGTTGAAGCACGCAAGCAACTAGTGTACGCTGTCGCAAGACACATCTGACCACTGGTCATGTCATCGACCAGGCTCGTGCATTCAGAATCCTAGTTACCTGTAGCTTGCTGAGGCTGTGACAATCAGTTGACCGAAGCCGAAATTGCTCGTTCAGAAACAATTGTTCGTGAGATTGACCATACCCTGAACATAGGGATCTTCCCCAACCTAATGATCGATTATCCATCTAACCCACCACCAACTGCTCGATATAAAAAATCGTTTCAAGTTATTGCAAATTTGGTACTGAAGAGTAAGTACAAAATGCTCCCATCTATCAGTTTTCGTGTTCTAACGGTTGTGTGAAAAAATTCATTGTCGATCGGAAAAAATTTCAGATGAACCACTTGAACTGTGCTCAGACACTTCACAAAGGTCTTTTTTTCAAGTGCCTCAAGTGGGGAAAATCTATAGCAATCGACATCGTTCTTCTGTCTCCGCATAAGCAGTCCACAAATTGCATGGGATGAATTTATGTCACACATTATTTTCAATCGATGGAACCTGTTTTCGTGGTCGACAAGCTTGTAAATGAAAAAAACTTGAACTGTATTTGTAGGTGGACAGTTGAAAACGGTGCGTTTTGCAGTTCTGAAGACCCTAAGAAATATCGTGTTGGCTAGTCGAAGATTGATTGAAACGAATGACAACTTGAAGGTTGGTCACACTTTGTTACTACAGTTTTCACACTTAGAAACTCATTCGACCGACCTCTGTGGTACAATGCAATAGACTAGTGCTTTACCAAGATTAGAAATCATCCGTAAATGCACACTGTTGCCTCAACCAGAATTCAAGGTCCATTCCATTTCCTCTAGAGGGGAGAGTGTGAATCACTAGATATGATCACATGAATACACTCGAATGTTCAGCCACAATCCAGCGTGAGTTATACGCAAGTTTCCCGACCACTCCCACAGAAAACCCTGGAAGTGTGTTGATAAATCCAGTCGACAGCATTTAATCGCGTTTTTAAATGTGTACAAGTATGTGTGAAGCAAATGAATTGGTCTTGACGCACTGGGACGGTTTGCTCATCTCGATTGGACGCAGATATTTGAACCAAAATCTATGTTTTGGATATCCTAGTCGTTTGTTTGTATGGGTCTGAGCGTTGTGACAATATTTAAACCTACATACAACATCAATATTCACCACATTACTCATTACCAACCGAGTCGCTCTTTCTGATACATACAACAGAGTAGGTAGATGAAAAAATTACTACTCCTGATCCATCCTCAATGTTCTATCCACTTCTGTTCCCAGGTCACCCCGAGCCCAATTTCTAGCAATATCTCCACAATTCGCGCAACAGATAGGCTCTACTCAGAACCACCGCTTGACCACAGCGTATACACAAATCTAGGCGAAACGGTGATAGGTTTTCGTTTGATTTCACTCTTGTTGGGCAACCACCTCACCGACAGTAACTGCTAGCTGTTGATAGATCAAACAGGCTGTCGGTAAAACATAAGTACCAAACTAGTCTAGGTGGCAAGCCTCGCAGTTCTAACCCCTGTGATCCTAACAGATACTGGATTATGTGATTATCACACAGACAGCGTCAGCCATGTCAGACAGATCAATAAGTAGAGGTCTGAAGAACCAGACGTTCTGGGTTCTCGAGGCTGGAAGTTGGAGGAAGGTTGACGTCATTTTCCGGCAAAAGTGGTACTAGATCCAGCACTCTGTCCACCCACTGCTTTGGAATAAGCGCTTCTTTGCCATAAACTTGGATTATGAATGTCCTGGCCAGGTCTGGGCTTTACGGCATTATCTCAACTCACACACAACCCTGAGTGTTCACAACATAAACAGTTCTACACTGCGTCGGCCGTCCTGCAATATAAGCCGAGCCACCCTACCTCTTCCATACAGCAATGTGGAAGGATGCAGTTGAATCACTGCTCTCCTCTGCCTCCCTCATATATCTCTCTCCTGCCCCATTTCCATAAGCTCTGCACTCCAATTCTAAAACACGTAGGGCTAGCAGTGATAGCCTTATCTCACCAACCCCCATTTTCTAAGGCCCAACATATGATTTCCGTAGGGTGAGAGTTTATATACGCACCTTCAAAATTTCACTGTCTATGGAGGTATGTCTGATGGCTGCGTTTGTTCGAATGCCAAACTCAATGAACGCCAACGGTCACCGATTTTAGGAAAGCAGAATACAGGACAGTAGTCAACGCATTGAACTGATCGCACGAGCACTGCCAACTATTCTATACCGATTGTGCCTGCAGCTTCCGTCAGCTTGCATCAGATGTAACACTTGGTATTGTGGCTCAAGCCTCGTTGAAAGATTGAATTAGTGGCAGCAGCTATGTGGCTCGCTTTGTCAGAACCAACTGTAGACTGCAATCTCTTCTCAATCTATTCACTATGTACATCTATGCTCTTAACCAATGCGACGAAAATGTTATCAGAATGGTCTCCGACATGGATTCACGTATTTTCCTAAGGCCATTAATTGCTTATTCTAGCTGGAGATGTAAACGTTCAGGTAGGCCAGGTGCGTGATGTTGAGTCCTACGTAGGCGGCAGGAGTGAGTCTGCGTCACATCGTTCGGATAATGATGAACTGCTGTGACATGTCTGTACTGAGTAGAGATTGAGTTTGGCCGGCACTGATTTCCAACGTCGCCCATGTCAATACCCCAATTGCCATCATCCTTCTGCAGATCAGGTCTGGTGTCGAATAGACTACATGATTGTTAGCTGAAAGTAGAGATCTCGGATTTAAAACTGTCTAACTATTTGAACTAAGTGTTTAGATTCAGATCAAATATGACGTGGTCAAGAGACCGTATTATGGGACTTGGTGTGTAGTGACATTTCAACCAAGGCGGATAATACCATTCTATCGGGAAGATGACACGAACCGAAATACTTGTGCGGTTTTGATTTATTCCTTTGACCGATTCTGTTGTTGCACACACATTGGTCGCGATATTGTGCACTTATTCGGAAGGATTTGGAAGCATATTCCTGTTTAGCTTCTCACATAGATAAGAGAACATCGACTGGCCACACAGATGCGGTGAGTATGACTCGCGTTATCATCTCAGTCTCTGCCAACTTCTAAAGCACTCTATCCATTCGGCAGGACAAATTGAGTCATCTTCCGCTGATTCAACCAAGTCAAAACTGAAGACCTATCTTGTTCATGTTTCTGAACACAACTGAACGAATCTTTGCTAAATGTACTATAAAACCTCCTTCTGCTCAATATGTTGTCAAAAGTTTCCTAGCCATCAACCAAAAGTAGGGACTTGAATAAGCCAAAGACAAGAACATCTCACAAACGACTGTGCAAGCTGAACGTTCATTTATCATTAGTTTGCGGGAATTTCCAGTGATCAATTTGTTCATTTGAGGTGTCTCATCACTTCTGAAACCATGGATGCCCGACTTTATCGGACAGTTAGTTCCGAGCTGTCCAAATTTGACACCTACTATCACGACGTCAAAGGGTTGACCTCGATTCACCAATTCAACTTATATGACTCCACAAGCGAATACAACCATCATTGCTGCTCGAGGTATGTTATGATTGATAGTCTGTTGTCGACGCACAGATAACGACAAACTAAGCTGCGCAGTTGTAACATGCAAGCCGGCTCTTTCTTCTCTGGTTGTCCATTACACTTATAGACCAACTTTGGGGTAACGTAGAGACATCGGGGGACAGCGTTCTTCCGAAGTCGGGGTTCCAACAACAGCACTGTAAAAGGAAACAACAAGAAACAAGCATGAGCCAAAGGCCCAGTAAACCATGCACACGGCTTACACAAACGATAACTAAAACGGCGACGACAACACAGCAACACCCTCCGTCACCAATTCAAATTCAACTCGTGCGTGCCTGCTGGTTTGGTCGCACAGCACACAGTCACATGACCCAAACCCATTCACAAGAGTGGTGTAAAATGTGGTTTCTAAAACCCGAAAACGCTCATATTGAAGCATTTGATCAATGTGCATTGAATTTTTCACAGCAACGCGAATACACAATAGAAAAACCGAAAACGGCTGTCCCAATCTTTAAATTGTTCCATCCGCGATTACATATTGTCCATTTAATTTCTGCAATTTTGACAATATTACTCGGAACCGTTTCAATTCTGTGTGTGTGCATATTTAACAGAATATGTAGCAAACTTTCACCTTATCCACTCGTGTTTCCCGAATATGGAAATGCCCAACAACCTCTGCGGACAGACCCAACTATAGGAACGAGTTTCCTCTCGTTGCACTTTTCCATAGTCACGTGAATATCGCGTGTCAGTCACCGCCGATGCATAGGGTAACGTTTTAGTGTTTTATCAGATATTGGGCGTTACAGTGATTTCCGATTAAACACCCTTAGCTATTAGTGCAATTGCTCTTCTCATATACCTGGCCGTTAGTTAGTTTGCACTACATGGATTGTTACTCATATTGATTACATTTTGACTAGCGTTCAAGCGAGAGCATTGACCAAATTAAACACTTAGCTCATTCTAATTTTAAGCGACTCAAAATTCACAGCTTTTCCTTATCAGGTCTGATAGTATGTACGAGAACCCAATTAGGCCTAGCAGGCAGCACATCAAGCACAGACTGTATTCTCAACAGCATCTTTCCAGGTTATCTGCGAGCTCTAATGAGAGCGAAACTCGAGTCAAGTGCTTCTGCAGTTCGAAAGGGGCCGACTGGAAAGTCTATGATTCGAATATATATGCTCGCCAGTGGTGGACTTCTATGCCGAGTCACCCTGATATGCCAAAAAGTAAAATCGGATATTTGCGTTCCCAGCCTGGACGTCCCCCTCAGATGGACGTTCTTAGTTGTCCACCCACGTTGATACAACTGTATCAACGGTTTCCCTCATCGCCTTCAACGAAATATGTCGGTATATATGTGTCGAATTTCGAAGCACAGTCGTGTGAAAATCCGACCCAACGCAATTCCCCCCAAAACCTTTATCCCTGTATATTCTACCGCCCCTGTTTCTGGCCGTTAATTGGCCTTGACCTAGAGGTTTTGTTTTATCGCGTCAATTGACAGTTGTGCGAATAGCCACTTGTCTCCTTTTGTACTCTGCTTGAGTGGTGCGTGCATCACGTTTTGGAGCTCGGCTCGTCCCTGTTGTTTTTGAACTTGTTGACTACTCGAAAGAACTCTGTTGGGTATGAATGTCACACTATATGCTTATAATTCATCTTTAGCCTATTTGGCATCAAATTGTAATTATCTCCTGGAAACGATCGGTCGATGGAAACCGTTGAGGTTGTCTAATTATTAACTTTGATTATTTGTTCAATAGTACCGTGGCATTGTGAACCAATCTTGTTTTGACCATTTAGGATCGTTGGTTTATTGCTACGCGTTGCTCAACGTCTTCCCGGATGATCGTACTATATATATATATATATATATCCGATGCTTGTTCCTGTTAGTTGTACCATAGTTCTTGAGAGTGTGGATATTTCCTGGGACATCCCACTCAAAATCTGTCCAATACACTTCGAGACAACTATTTCCCCTTCCTGAGAATAATGCAATCTATTGTCAACTAATCCATCTGACTCATTCAAGTATTCACTAGAATGTAACCAACGCTGATAACCTAGATTGATGCTATTGAGAATAGAGTCTGTGCTTGATGTGCTGCCTGCTAGGCCTAATTGGGTTCTCGTACATACTATCAGACCTGATAAGGAAAAGCTGTGAATTTTGAGTCGCTTAAAATTAGAATGAGCTAAGTGTTTAATTTGGTCAATGCTCTCGCTTGAACGCTAGTCAAAATGTAATCAATATGAGTAACAATCCATGTAGTGCAAACTAACTAACGGCCAGGTATATGAGAAGAGCAATTGCACTAATAGCTAAGGGTGTTTAATCGGAAATCACTGTAACGCCCAATATCTGATAAAACACTAAAACGTTACCCTATGCATCGGCGGTGACTGACACGCGATATTCACGTGACTATGGAAAAGTGCAACGAGAGGAAACTCGTTCCTATAGTTGGGTCTGTCCGCAGAGGTTGTTGGGCATTTCCATATTCGGGAAACACGAGTGGATAAGGTGAAAGTTTGCTACATATTCTGTTAAATATGCACACACACAGAATTGAAACGGTTCCGAGTAATATTGTCAAAATTGCAGAAATTAAATGGACAATATGTAATCGCGGATGGAACAATTTAAAGATTGGGACAGCCGTTTTCGGTTTTTCTATTGTGTATTCGCGTTGCTGTGAAAAATTCAATGCACATTGATCAAATGCTTCAATATGAGCGTTTTCGGGTTTTAGAAACCACATTTTACACCACTCTTGTGAATGGGTTTGGGTCATGTGACTGTGTGCTGTGCGACCAAACCAGCAGGCACGCACGAGTGTAGTCTTAGTAGCGTCCAACCGTCAGTCATGATCAATTCTCGCAATTGGATCGCCCATTTTGTATTATCACACGTCCTCGGAGAAAAACAGCTTACACAGTCTACATGGGATAGTATTTTGGTGTTCAAATGATGCAACTCAACTGCTGAATTATCTCAAAGCGGATAAGATTATCTAAACTAAAAAAGTGAAGCACTTTCTTGCTGCCTGTGATATGCATGGTACAACAGAACGAAACAATAGATGGTCAGCTTTTTCAACATACACCCGTAATTGATTATCCTTAATATATTCCACTGGGATGGACAGCTGGATAGCAGTTGATGAACAAACATTCAAAAAATCTTGAAGAATATTCTATTTCTGTTAGGCAAAATAACCCCACAGAGTAGTTTCACCAAACACGACGTTTACCATAGGCAAACAGAAATGTGGTGGGCGTAGACGAATGGAATATTATAGTACGGAGCGAGAGAAAAACACTTCTGATGGGCTTGGTGAGTGGATGCATTAGTAGAGGGGCTCGAGAAAAAGACTTATGATTCCACAATTAACGCGAGATTATATATAGCTGATTTGTAGTTTATGGTGCTTCGATTCTCCACACTCAGTGCATACTGTTCTTGTTGGAAGAAAAACTGTTCGCGACCTTGTGTATCAACAATTTCACACTAACTGCCAGCATTGTTCAGCTCTATATTCACCGAAAGATGAACACTTCAGCAAGATAAGTGCTGAATGCTTAGTGCTAATGTGACAAGAATGTGATTTATATAACAGAACGTTGACTCAGTGACTGGGGAGGCGAAATGTCTAGATGTAAATTCAAGTGGCTACTATTGGGGTCTATCTGCTAAAGCAGTATGGCAACATAAGTATTCGGTAATCGGAACTGAAGCCGACAGACAATATCAAACAGTCATTCAAACCTATACACTCCATTCCCTATGTACTATTGATGTCACTTCGTTTGGTGATGACTCATCCACAACGTAAATGCTGGGCCTAGGAGACGACCGATTATCTAAGCCAGCAAACAGGACTAGGAAATTCATCACTATCATCAATATATAAGCATATATGGACCACTGATAAACTCTGGAATCTGATGCGCCCTATGGAAGTTAATCAAAGTGTGAAGTTACAATCGAATTGGAACGGTGCTCGATTTGGAACGACCTAACGTATCACCTTCTTTCGTAATCCAGCCAAAACAATGACCATGTTTAATGGATCTCAGCCAGTCCCAATAGAGCAAAAGTTCATTGAAGGAATATATGAGAATTTATTTTAATTATATAGCTTTCTCTATGTAATGTTTAAGGTTAGTGAACAATCAGATCGTAAAAAAGTTGTTGTGTGAACAAACCCTATGGACTGGGTTCTGTTAGACACCGACTTCAGACTGGAACACTTAAAATTTACTAACACTGTGTAAGAAGTCGATAATTAATTGGTTAGTCAGTCAAAAATTTGCGGTTAACATCAAAAAACGATGCATCATCATGCTAGTTTTAATTGCGTCTCTTCTTTACTGCGAAAAGCTTGCCCTGCAACTGTACTTACAGCCGTTTGTCCGTTAGGTGACTAGACCCTTGGAACTCATGATGCTCCTAACAGTCAGATGTTGTTTTGTCATCCGAGTGTGGTTACCGCAATGCCAGGTTTGAAAGTATACTTCGTTCGAACTAGTCAAGTCACCTGCGTGATGAATCATCAACAGATGTTGAGCGGGAAATGGGAATATTGCATTTCACGGGCTTTATGAAGTATGTCCCGATTGACACTTCTAAGGATTAGTACTGACTCGTCTAGGTTATTGTGTAAGTGTATGCGGTTTCAGGGCTATTGTGATAGTGATGTAACTTTGCTCAGTTCTGCTGCTGTTCATCTGATCATGTGAGGATTGCCCTTTAGGTTCATACCCTTCATGGTTAACTGCGACATTATGGCCAGGAATTACGATGCTTTGCATTCTCGCACTATGATAAAACTAACTACGCACATCTCTACCCTGGCCTCAGACAATCGTAGTTTATTGTTTAAACACAGCAGAGATAAAACAACCCACTATGTCTCCGTTAACCAAAGGATAATGGAGGAACCCAGTGACCCAGTATTTCAGTGAAAATGCTAACCCTGTTACAGAGAATGATATTCAAGTTTACGTTCGGGCACTTACATAAATGTAGCACTATAGTTGCCGAAACTATAGCAACACCTAGGTATTTTTCTGTTCGCTCGTGGAATTCTAATTGTTTCTAAATTGAACAACACAGCAAAAATGACAGATGTTGTGAGATGCTAACATTCCGTTTATTCTCTTTGGTCACATACATAAAATCCATTAAACTTTGGCAACAGATTAAAAGTGTTGCTTGACATCCGAATATTATAAAGCAATTAATCAGCTGTCAAGGATACAAGATGTCACGGTTCTATAACATGGCAGAAGTTCCAATACTGCCTTCATGACTAAAACGAACTATACTTCGAGAATGAAAACCGTCCATGTTGATGAACAAAAATTCAAGCTGAACCACAAGTTTGATAATAACACTTTAATAGAAATGCAGACTTCGATGACGCTCTAAATTCAGATGCTGAATGAAGCTCAATATAAACAAATAAAACTGTTAGTGTCGCGCACGCCACAGATGAGGGCTCACCGAAATGATACAAAAGTGGTGTCTTGCTGAAACCTATTCCATCCATGGACACCTCGGCACACCGTAAGCGGGCTGGATGGCTTATGAACAATCCCAACTCCATTCGTGAAAGCTTAATTGCCCGCTGTGCAAAAGATTCATTACATTCGGTCAAAACTCGGGAAAGTATGCCTGTTAATGACAGTAAACTGTCTTCTTTCTACGTTGATTCGTTACTCACGAATACACCTCTGCGTGAGAATGTCGACTTTCCGCGCATTTTTATTCACCGCCAGAATTTACCATTGTGTTCCGACCACTTACCATAAAGATTAGAAGCTTTTGTGCACAGAAGATATTTGGTTTCATTTGCACGATACTGTTTATTAGTGGAATGATGGGGTGGCAGTGGACAGCTCATTAGGCCCGACTTTGGTCGGTCTACTCCTGGAGGTGGTTGAAGGACAGATTTCTAGCTGAATTGACGGCACCACTCTCAACAGATAACTAGTGGACAATATTTTTGTCCTTGCTGTTGACATACAAGAGATCAAAAAAGTTTATCACTTTCAGTCATTTTGATCAGTCGGCGTGAAAACTATACCGTAAAACACGTGGCATACCGAAATACAACATGGAGTAGTTGGTACTCACAATTTTCTTTGTTTGCTTCGACAGCATGCAGACGTGGCTTAGTCAGAACAATTCCACAGAGCCAGATAAATACACATCGACGACAGCAATGATAAGGAAGAATTTCTGAGGGGCGTTCTACTGGCTAACGGTTATCCGGAACAAAGCACGGAACTTCATTTTAACTAATTCATTGTGATCAAAATTCACATTGAGTCAACTTCCCAGAAGGAAATTTGGTCGAATTTGATTTTTGAAGGCGATCATGCAGCTATGGATGTAGGAAAGAAGCTACGGAAAGCTTTACGTTATGCTTACCTAGCTGCTGAATTACGAATACAGTTTTCTACTCATGATGTGTTCCACATTTCCAAACGTGATTCAACGGATCATTCTGCATCTCATCTAATTCATAAAAACCTGCAATTGAGCTGACGCGTACATTAATAGAACGGACCGAAGTCTAGCACAGCAGATACCGGAACACATACCTGAGTAGATACTGAACGCGATGACTCATAAAACACTAGCAACGCGGCGAGTGAACCGGAGACCGGCATCTTCGAGTCCTAATCCCGCCTTGAATACAGGTCATTTGTTTGATCTCTTAACATCGTTCACTGTGTTGTTATGTAATCGAAACGCAAAGCTTCTGACATTCACGGAAGCTGTACTAATAAAGCAGAATTGACCACTCCGTGCGTACAAAAGGTGCTGACGCAATCAATATCGTTGCCGTGGCACTGATCCTGATTTGTTAGTGAGCGTTGCGTTTAATTGCTGTTCTTGTCACCATGCACCTGTTATATATAATCAGTGGTTTTACGCATAAAACCGAAGAGAGTAAAGAAAATAAGTGGTAGAAGTTTGTAAACTTAGATTATTTCAAACTGAAAACCACCCACACTTGATCGCAGCCTTCGCATTCAGATAAGCGTTTTGGATAGCCCACTTAAAACTGAAGCCGTCGACTCGAGTACTGATCAACGATGCCTATCCGGAGTGTGCACTCCGACTCTCGTGCATTTGAGACCACAACGGCAGTAACCACAAAATAGTCAGAAGCAAGAGCTCAACCTTGTATGAATACCCTTCAGCTTACTTGGTCCTGAACGAAATGTTAACATCTCAGAACATTTATTTTTCTGCCGTGTTGATGAATTGTATCGACTCACTGTTAATTCATTAACGAAAATTATGGCTGTGTTGCAAGTCATTTTAAAGTTAGGTCATTTTATAATCGCAATGATATTGTCTAATCACCATGGAACTTTAAAGAAATCGACAGAAATACTAAGTGTCTGATTTTAATACCTATTTTTATGTATTACAAAAATGATACAGTACTAAACATTTACGCCTAAATACAGATGTATAACTTTACCCGCCATTCAGTTTAATTGATCATATGTCATCACGTTTAAATTAAAGCTGTTTATTTACGTCATGATCCGGAGTTGAAACCGAAGTAAATCATTTTTGTGTGTACATTAAAATTACTGTTTTAAAAATCGATTCGAATCGGCGTTTATCCATACCCCGACATAATAGAAGACCTAACAAGGGATCAGTTTAAACGTTGCGTCAAAATATCGTATCAAGAATGGACAAACAGCTTCATTGTTACATTTTCCGTTATTCGCCAAATTCTCTATTCTGTAATGCACGAATCAGCTTACAGTTTGTGATTCCGCATATGTCATTGTGATCAGCCAATGATAGACTGTAAATTCTTGAATACTAAGGTAGATCTATAAATGCGGATGCTTGTTTCACGAACTGAAACTGCTTACTACAACAAGTCCGAGGTCTTCTCCGTATTAATTATGCAGAGGTTTCAATCCACATATTATTTCGGGGACCAGTCGATGTGCCTAATTTCGAGTATTATAAATACATTTCTATTTTGTTTTGTATCCATAGAGTCTATTTGCTCGCTTTCGAGAATACCCACTAAAGTCACAGGAACGACAAAGTAGCGAACGAGACTTGTTATCTTCAGGCTAATTACAACACAATAAATACGAACGAAGAAGTCAGAAACAGCTTTTTCACATTGTACCTCCGGAGCACATTTCGCTGCACCTCATCAGGTGCATACTGTAGTCAGCGGGTTTATATAACAAAATTCAATGGATATTGTGAAGCTAAACAACAAAATTAACATACACACAAACATATGCACCCTCACACACATCCGTACACATCAGTTACCAGGGCAACCTCGTACTGACGAACAATTCTTTCTGTACGCTGAGGGGTGGCTTCCATTCGCTAATTGCTACCGTCTCCGTGATAAATGTGAAGAACAGTAACTAGGGTGAGTCAGAAAAACGGTCGGTAGAGGTTATGGACGTTGTGTTTGTTAACAGTTACGCAATAACTGTTCCAATTCATGGGTTTGGTGGATTGCGGGGCAGGGGAGATTAGGTGTTCACGCGCAATCGGATAATAATGGCTTTGGCAACAGTCAACATTTGAAATTGCTGATGAATAGCCGGGGATTTGGTTGATTTCAAGTTGAACATCACCCACAATTGGTCGCAGCTGTCGCATTTCCATAGACTGTCCAGTTGGACCCTTTCGAAAAGAAGCACTAGACTCGAGTTTCGCTCGACTGAATTATCATATGTGAACGCTCAACCACTTTCGCTTGTGATTACTGATCAGATTGTCCGATCGTCTCGATAGAAGAAACAGTTACTGTCTGTTAACGCCAATCGCTGGGCTATCGGTCGGAGTTAACAGACAGTAACTGTTTCTCCATTTCGAGACGATCGGGCAACCTGACCATTACTCACAAGCCTAGGTGGTTGAGCGTTCACATATGACAGTTCGGTCGTGCCTAATGTGAGGTCAATGGCGCAGTGGTAAACACGGTTGCTTCATGAACAGCGTGTCCGTGGTTTAAGTCCCAGCAGTGGCGATTATATGCACTACTGACGATCTCTAATGAGAGCGAACCTCGAGTCTAGTGCTTGTTTTCGAAAGGGGCCGACTGGAAAGTCTATGGGAATGCGACAGCTGCGATCAATTGTGGGTGATGTTCAAATTGAAACATTTGGAATCTCACCATTTTTGGTCGACTTCTTGGCCCTCAGTAGGCAATCTCAAAAGCGTCTTTCTTACTGGCAGAATGATTAGATGAACAACAACTGCAATTGAAATCTTTTTAATCACACTACTGTTCAACCATGTTGGATGAGGTTCACGTACTCAATCAGACAATCGTCTTGCAATACGACCAATGTATGTTAGTCGACACGAGTGAACAAATGAGCATACACAACGGCTGGTTGTAGAACAGAAGTTTGTTATTGAGTTGTAACATGATAACGGGTGTTGAACTTAAACTCACGCAGAATTAATCAGTAAAGTAGGTTGTATCAAATGATTTTCTGAGCTTTCTTTTGTTAATTGTGGCCATGGGATCTCCCTCGAAAGGAAGACATCCTAGTTATTGTTTGTTCTATTTATTATTTTGTAGTTAGCCTGGTGCTCAAACACAGGAAACAAGTTTTGTTGGCTACGTTGACGTCTTCAACCCAGTAACATTTGAATTGAATATGTTTACGTGACCATGAGAAAATATGTCTTGTATATTTTCGGTAGAGAGAAATGCAAATGTTTGTTGCCTTTTATTTCCGTCTCATTGTTAGGCGCACAAAAGCATTCAGATACTGATCATTTGTCCTCCCAAGTTAAGACAGACTTCTAGACAAATAAAGTAGAACAGAAAAGCTGTTTCCCAAGGGTGTCTAGGTCAGTTTCTTTTGACCATCTGTTTTCATTACAGGCGAGTGCACTATCTGCGACTATCTGTGACCAAAATTAATTTATGTGTGATGAGGACTTTGTTAGTGAAAAGACAGTTATTTGAACACATTCTGGTGGATTGGAGGTTTTCATTGCAATAAAGTACTGAGATCATCCGACGGCTTATGTTACTGGGACAGTAGTCCGTGTCAAATGCGGTCCTAGCGTAAGAATGGTTCTTACTTCTGTAAGCTAATCAGAGACAATCGCTAGGGTTGAGTATCACAAAACGGTTTATTTTGTATCCCGGAGAAGACTAGTTTTTGTAAATATGAAATGATGACATTCTTAGTCTTGTTTACTCCAAACCAGAAGGGAACTAGTACTGGAAAAGTTCACTGTTTTTATTAAAAATGATTCCAAACAGCCGATGCAAAAATGTTGGCAAATTTCTATTATTGTTGAGTAGTCGGGAATTTGGGTAATTTCAAGTTGAAAATCACTAAATCTTCACATTCAAATAGACTTTCCAACAGGTTTAACGTGGTCAGAAATTTCGACATTTATGAGAAATCTTAATCACATGGTTATTGATCAAAGTTAACAGACAATAACTGTGTCTCCTATCGAGACGATCCGGCAACCTGATCATTACTCACAAACGCAAGTGGTTGAGTGTTCACATATGATAATTCGGTCGTACCTAATATGAGGTCAATGGCGCAGTGGTCAACACGGTTGTCTGCTCATGAAAGCGTGGCTGGAGTTCTAGTCCCGGCAATGATAAGGATATGCACGCCTGACGAGCAGTAATAAGAACATAACTAGAGTTTGGTGCTTCTTTCCGAAAGAAGCTGGCTGGAAAGTCTGTATGGATGCGACAGATGCGATCATATGTGAGTGATCTTCAACTTGAAGGCAAACAACTGCGTTGTTTACTAGAAGGGCACATTTATTGAACTGCACCAGAAAACAACCAGAAAATGCCTCTTTGTGTGCACGACGGAGGTAAGCGAGATCCAATTCCATACCGGAAACGTAGTAGAGTCGGTGGACAAATAAACTGAGGGAGCTTACAATAAACCGGATGACTGCATGACTTAGCGAAATTTCGTAAATCTCTAACGTTTATTCTTTTTCGAATATGTAATGTGGATGTTGAGAAATAACGGATACTTCTAATGATTAATTTTGTGAGGTTCATGTAGACGAGTCTTTGAGTTCATCTTCTACCTGAACCGTAAAGTACAGAAACGACGGTACTACTTGAAGCGTGTGATGCACTATGATTGGTAGCAAAATTGAATAGTTCTGTAGTATGCAGACGGAAGAAAATGGCCAATTTACACAAGCTTTCACGATGACTTTAGTGATAAATCTACTTTCGTCAATTCGTTACTTCATGTCATGTCAGCTAATTAGAAGCTGTTCACACAAGCATTACAGATAACCTAAGTATCATTTTTCGGTGATATAAACAAAATTAGATATCAAAAAAGATATTATTAATTACGCAGTTCCCCTGATTTCTCTGACATCGTTTGATCCGTCAAAAAAAGACTATTGAAACATCGGTTGCAACCGATGGACTGGAAAAGAGCCAACATTATTGTGTAAGATACATTGATATTTCGGTCGCATATCTTTGGGAACTTTCGAAAAATATAACATATGGCGTACGTAGTATAAACTGTGGAACGATTTGATTATCATTGAAACAGTAATTCATATGAGTAAAGTGAGAGTAGTATGACACAACTAAAACTTAATCAACATGAAAATGTTGTAACCTAGTTGAATGAACTGCAACGGGAGAACAACAATCGCAACTTTACAAAATCAATAAACGATTTTCAGTCAGTCGCTTTTGTGCATAAATTGAGATCCAGTCAGTGGATTAGCGCGAATTCCGTGACGTGGAATACCAACTTCATTTGGAGTTGAAAGAGAACTCCAAAATCGATATTCAGAGTAATTCAATTTCAGAATTGTAAGAGGTACTGTCTTAAAGCACAAGCTGCATAAACAATCTTCACCTTCGGGAACCCATTTGATATGCATTCAATGGTACTTGCATCAAAATCCTTCGGAGTTTTACGGACGTTTGTACACTCACCGACACTGTCAAACCTGTACACATTAATTTGAAGAGATAGATGTAAAAATAAGAGGTTTTTCACGTGTGTTCGGATCGTGCATATTTCCTTACACGATAATTATTTCAGTGATGTGCTGTTCTTTTGATTGCTACATATAAACAGCTTCCGAATACAAGAATGTCATATAGTATCTTCAGCTGAGTTTTTCATTGAACTACTGTCAAAATTTGGAACGAAGTCCCAGTGGGGTGAAGTTCTTAAATTACGACTACTTTTTTATCTTAGCTGCAATTTGTTTGTCAAAACCTTTGGAAATATGGAGTTTCTGTTTAGATTAAGTCTAAGAGTGTACGACTACCTATTGTGCAAACTGTTTAACGGCTGTCGGGATGCCATCATTAATCTGTGAAATTAGCAAAAATTATCCAGATGTCATTTGTACGGTTGTGTCCCTACATTCAGCTGATATTCAATGTATTGAATAACTCTGAATGGTTCTACTAAACCGCACAGGTATGTCAGCAGTGTCCAGTCCATCTTGTCAGATATTTCAAGGTTCATTGCTGGGGAAGACTGAGCTAATGTTATACATAACGTTAAAAGACACAACAGGGCTTCCAAAAACTATTGGTCTGCCAAACATTTCCAAACCGTCTGTCAATTACGGACGGAGTGAGGTCATATGATAAGCACTGAAACTTTTCTGGGGAAACATTTATAGGCTTATGGTGGAAATATTTCCAACTCATTGTCTAAACAAAGCTTGTTGAATTTTATTTTTGGAATCAACCTTGGTTAACTTCGACTCAACAAATACGCCGTTATAATTTCAATGCTCCGGATGGCTAACTTATTCAAAATATTTATCATTTGGCTCATTGGTAGCGATATATTTAACTGTTTTTAGATGAAACTCAATTGTGAAAAATCTGCGCTTCGGATGGATTCGAATCAGCCCCAGAAACAGCAAGCGCTGTACCAGCTGAACTACGAAGCCACGCAAGGAGCTCGGAAATTTCGCATTTGGACTTGGTTACCCACCCGTCCCACTGTCTCATAGGGAATCCACCAAATGATCCAGGGAATCGATTGTTACGGCAAGACTTCTACAACAGTTCCCGCTGGAATCCATCAACGCTACTGTTGAGCATAAAAGTTGTATTACTACTGAGTAGGTTAGCAGATTAAAGGCTTTAGATAAAGTCCTGACTTTTCACAATTGGGTCTCATCTAAAATAATAAATCTCCCAAGCTACTCAGTAATAATATTTAATTGTCATGAACATTTATCATGGTTTGAGGTCCCATATCCTCGTAGCGGTTTAGGTAAAATGGACCTCATTACTCATTACAAAGTAGTAAATAGACACGTAATTTTCTGTTCGCTTAGTCCTGGAAACAACGTATATATTCTTAACTCCGTTGGGTTTTAACTCGTGCACCATTTGCACCCGATTCATTTGTGATAGGTATTTTCGGAGTGACCACCAGTTCACTTCCAACTACTGATAGTTTCTTTCAATGGAAGCCATCGAGGTTTTCTCTCAATACGTCCTTGAAAGAGGTCAGTGTTATTCTTGAGCAAAACGGAAAGTGAAAGGTCATATATAACCTACGATAAATCGTGTCGGCACAAGCTTCTCACTAACGTCAAAGCACAAACAATATATTAGTTTAATATAAATAACCGAATAGTATTAGGTACTAAAACAGTAGCGCTTGATTTATATTGCCATGCAAAAAGTGACGTGTATTAATGTTTTGTAAGACTATCGTAAAATGTGGTACGTACTGAAAAATATTGTAGTCGTTGTTTGATCCGCGAAAATATCGAGACAATTCCATCAGTTTCCATGATGAGTGAAAAGAGCGTTCATTCTCAAGAAGCACAGTTTTCTCCGGCTCCATATCAAATTCTCAGGTGGTATTTGTAACAACGCCTAGTGTGCCTTTCAATGTTTGTGTAATGAAACTTGTATTGTGAGATTCGCCAGCAACAGCGTTTGCAGTTAACATTTGTTTTACTAACCGTACATTCTCCAAATTACTGCCTGGGGAGCACACTCAACACCTCATCATCACGTTGATCTCAAAACTGTCCAAGATCATCATTACTGAGATAAACGATGAAAGGGATTGCGGATGACAACAGACAATTCTGTGTCATGTGCTCAAGTACGACATGCTGACAATGGATTATGGCCCTTTTGAATGGGGGGCGTAAACGGCAGTAGTTCGGTAAGTTTTTAAGCGAACAGATGTGGGTTACACTACCGACATCCGTCGGGTTAAACTATGACCAGAATTCAACAAAACGCTGCCCCCGACAAGATTACTATTGAAACATTATCATTGACTCTTAATGGGCAGTTCTAACAGTTTCTATTCCATCTCCGATAAACGCTAAGAAAAGTGGACGAAACTTCCGAAATTTACATGATATTACTGATGAAAATTAAGAACTTAAGTGTTATTTCATCCTTTTTGTCAATTCATTCGATACTTAAAATATCCGGCGAAAAACAGTTCGACATGGGGCAACCCATAAACGACTTCGTAAAACGACCATCACTCAGTGGGAAATGAGCTCATAAAAGTAACTTGGTATACGTGAAGGTGTCAGTATGTCAGATAATATTATGTAAACCACTTCTCATCATTTGCCAAGTGATATTTACAAATAACATGAAAAATGACGTTCATATCGTCCGCACTTAGGCAGTTCATGAACAAGGCACGTCAAATGCCATAAAAAGCAAATAAAAGAAAATTCTGGACTGATTTTCCACATAGAAAACCAAATGTGCTTCGACGAATTTAACTGTTTATATTTCACTAAACATACAATCTTAGATAGGCAAAACAAACTTCGACAAATGCAACCCTAAAATTGGATGAGATCGAGATCAACGAAGCTCGAGTAAAAAAATGTAGACTTCTGCCGGACACAAACAAGTGACAGAAATAGCATATCCAGACGCCTAAACCTCCCTATCACCTGAGCTACGAGGCCATGTTGGGAGCTCAGATATTTGGTAGATTCCATGGGACACTGTGAGTTGGACGGTTAATTGCGTCTAAATATGAAATTTATGTGATGTCGGCGTGGTATACTATCTCGACTGAGAGAGCGCTAGCAACGATTGGACATACTGTTTCTTTCTTTGGTTCGAGTCTAGCCAAAGCCACAAGTAGGTCTCATCTGAATCATGAAATCTGCCACAGTATTTATTAAACCAACAGACTGGACCGAATTAAGTGGTTGCATTGCTACGACGCTGGAATATAATCTCGTTGATGAATTTTCTACCGGTTTTTAAGGATATTCTTTTGAAAACACCCATTTCAGTCGATCACATGTATGTAGCCTAACTTTGTGGTCTCACAGCCAAAACGATATTTAGTTGCTTAACTCAGTTCGATGGGTTCAATTTTACTGGAAGGTAATGTTAATTGAATTATCGACCAGATTCAAAGAGAGCTCTGATAGCGATGATCGGGCGATCGTCGTTGCTGGTAGATTCGTTGCATCCGGGAGCGCACAACAAACAAAGCAGTTTCCAGTGCTTTATCATCAAGATGCGTAAAACAGATTTATACGGATTCACTGAGATGGTAGATGGCATATCACTTGAGCAGGAGTCGTTAATCCTCAATGTCTCCGGTTAAATTCATGAAACCTGATTGTATTGCAGCTATCACGTGATTTACACAGTATTTGGGGGAAAATCATCATATGTAGGCAATCATTCTATTTTTAGTCTTAGTACATGTTATGGGAGGTTCAGTGTTTTGACTAACCGATTTTGGGAGAATAGAGGGGGGGTGAATATAAACAAACATCCCACTGAATGAGATAATTGAGTTTATCACCCGGTAACTTAAAGGCAGTGTGGCATTAGTATGCAAAGTTTGGAAGAGATTCCAAGCGGCTACTTCGATGTAGCATGCAGTTTCAATTTTGAGCAAGCAATAGCTTCAAAAAGATGAAATAGCAATGGAATAATCATCAAGCTTGTTATTGGTTGTTATCTATAATACAGCACCAGAGAATTGCTCAATAACTGACCACAGAAAATTGCCCACTCCATACAAACCTTATGTAAACACTACTATTTGTTTTGTATAAGAGTGCAAAAGCAATGAAACCTTGGTGCATCTCATTGTTGACCTCAAAAGTACACATTTTACTTTGAGACTTGGATCAGCTGCAGATATCGCGATTTTAGATATGTTCTTGTTTTGTCATGAAGTTGGCACGATACGAAGAAAAGTGTGACAAAACAATAGCACTGTGGTATACAACATTTTACTTCCGTAATACAAAAGTATTACAATGAAATCTGGTCCGATATCAAAACAGTAATGCTCCGAAAATATGTTCAAACAATTCTAGAGAGGAAAAGTTTTCATCTAGTTAGCTTATTAAAAATAGCCATCCAGTGCAGTCTGTTTTCAAGAATATGCTATCAGAACGAAGATGAATGAAATGAACAAAAAGCGTCCGTTTATGTTTTATTGACCACAAAAATGCACAGCATTGTCGAAAGCGCAAATAAAAGACTTAATGTAGCAATCAGTAACGCTTGTTTCGCAGTTTAATAATGTGTTTGCGTTCATCAGTGAAAAGAAGCATTGCCTGTCCATACGGTCTCATAAAATCTATCGCTTCAGTTGTTACATTGTAACAAGCCACTCAAGCCAGCCAGCGCGGCGATAATCCGAACACGTATGGGAGCGTCGGTTGTTGTGGCTAACTGAGTAATCAATAGGAACCTGGTCATCTGTGATCGCAGCGCATTCGATCGTGTAAAATTGTTTGGTCAATCCGATTGATTCATTCAATCCGATCTATCGAGTTAAGGGCACAAAATTAAACACATACCAAAATTCCTATACCAGTCTTTGAAAAAAGCTATTACGATTCGAGTATGTTTGCCTTCATTGTGTTCAAAATTGGCTTGTCAGAGCATTGAACTTCCCATGGCATGCATTCTGACCATTAAGTATATATGATAAAGCTCTCCCAAACTCTGTACAACTCACGTGATTGGTGTTATATAAGCGGGTTTCAGAGATCTAACTAAACAGACACTAATGATTGAGAGTTCTCACTCAAGTGATATGCTATCTACCACCCCAATGAGTTCATATGAATGTATTTTATACAGCTTGATGAGGAAGTCACAAAATTCATCTGGATCACTACGATTTAACCGGCCTATTCAGGGTAATTTGATTGAGTCGATCAGATGGTTCGCATGTCTCTAGTCAGACAAAGACACTGCAATCGTTCCACAGATTTTCACAGCACGCTTGATTGAGTAATCATTTTGGCATTGAATGACAGAGAAAAGGTGACAGCTTCTGAAGAAACCATTATTCTCATTAGGAATGACGGGTAAACATCAGTTACGAGCAAAGTACTTTTGATTGACCGTTTTTAAGGTCAGATCGAGTTGGTAATTCGCCTTCTAAATGGCAAAATATGACATTTCAGCTATTACTTGTTCACCACATGCTCACTAACAAGAAATGCGAATTACGTTGGCTTAAATGAAACTTCGAAATCGAGATGTTGCGTTTACTTATGTGTAACCAAATAGGCAAAGCGATTTATTGCGTACGCAATCGACCACTGAACTCTAGGGAAATAGATTCATACTTCACTGAGAATCTGGCCAGGTAGGGACCACGAAAGGTTTGTACTAATGGGTTCAAACATGCATACACCTAATTACGGATCTTGTCACAGAACTAAATAAAAATTGGGATAGATTTGTAAATATAACTTGTTTGTTTTCCAACAATTTCTTTGTCAGCAAAGATTTTACATGTTTTCAAATTAGATTCAGCGACGGCCTTCATCAAATGCATGATTGTGAAGCAGCAGTAACGCATCAGCAATGGAGTGGATCTTTTCAAGAGCATAAGATATTGGTTAAAAGACTACAGAAGGACAGTATATCTAATGTGATGAATCTTGATCTGAGTTGTCAAAGAACTGGGGAGTCGCTCAAATGAACGACATAAAAAGGTCTCATATTCTTATGAAAACAGCACTAATACGGAGAAAGCAGTGCATATTGTAGCGTAATATTGCTCCAAATTATTTATATGAAAAGTGTCTGAGAACAAACATAACCTAAACAGGCTATTCCAGGTGTTAATCTATGAGTTTCTCATAATGACTGTCATTACCAAGAAGAACCAGTACATGCTCAAACTTTGAAGTACACATAGATGGGTTACCACGCGTTCAGAATGGAAATGCAGAAGACAATTGCATATAGTGCAAAGTGTCGGGGAAATCGCCAGTTGCCCGAAAATATTGTGTGACAAGAAGACAAACAAGGTACACCGTCAGCGACCTTCACCGTTGTTATGGTCGTGTACTTCTGCGGTCTTCACGATCGTCCTCAGCCGTCGTGACAATGGATGCTGTCCTCCTGACGACACGCGTAGGATGAACTGTCTGGACTTTTGTCAGGTCCACTGTTTCTGGTTCTGCTTGGTTGCTAGTCGTAACCCCTATAACTACGAGTGCGTTTGTGACCATGTTGTTTTCGGACTGATCGACATAGAGAAGCTCTGTTTGAAGACTGGTCTCTTTCCTGTGTTCATGCGGTAGCCTCGGGTGGATGAGTTGGATGGGAAGAGAATAAGTGACCGTGTATACTCCGTACTCCGCCATTTCATTGACAGTTAGTCCGTTTCCGTTTACGCGCTCGCAGGCATATACCCAGTCACAACACAACACTATCGAAGTAGTTTATAGCGAAGACATTCCAATTGCGAGTAGGCTGGATAGTTAACAGGATAATCCCTTAGGGCATAGCAGAATCTGATGCCATTTGCAGAGAAGCAATGTTCCCAAATTGATTTGTATCCTGTCAGTGAAGTAACTAACCAACAAATTAATCAAGCCCGATTGAGGCCCTTACTCTTGTATAAGTCGGAACGGTGTCGTTCGGTTTTACAGAGCTGTAGGCATTTCTACGAAGTTTAAGATAAAGAGACAAATGGTCAGCATCTTTTGTTCAGCGTTACCACAATTAGATCAACAAGACCAAGCAACGATCTAAGGTGTCCAACCTGATCGTCGATAAGCAACTAGGAGTTTACAGTACGAATATGCGATGTTCCAGCATAATTGAGGATAGCCTATCTGGCCCAGCAATCCCGCTGATGTACCTTTGAAACCTCACTGAACAAGTCTTTGTCTATGAATTAATCAATAGTTTAAGTGTTCTTAAGGTATGGTGTTGTAATTATGAGACAATTATGAGTAACTTGGGCGGTACCAGGGAAACTGTGGCGCGGTTAATCGATATCTATAACAGA
>JTDE01000609.1:136815-153034 GCA_014338405.1 Paragonimus skrjabini miyazakii
CAACCTGATCTGTCCAAACATGTAGAAACGAGAAAGATAGTCAAATAGAGGGAACTGATTAGTAATAGGCGCATCAGAAAGTAGTCCAAATTTACGGTGTACGTTAGTTGACCACCGACTGCTTGATTCAGCCAGATCAGTTAGAAATAAATTTACTGTGAACACAATCAGACGCCAGAAAAAATAACATAGTTAGATACCGAAGTGATGAAGGATTAAACAACTGTTAATAACCAGTCCTTATGCGGTTGATTACAAAGATGGTGCTAATTCAATTTTACGACAGGTTACCAAGGTGGTGTCAGGCTCAAACTCATCTACTTTCTGACATACAACAAGTTGATTTATAAAGGTCTACAAATATTATCTCGGAAACAGCTAAATTGAAGTTGCTTACCGTACAACAAACAATGAACATGACCTTCGATAGATTTATGGTAGGATGAGATTCGAGTCGGTATTTTTATGGCATTCTTAGCTGCCTCAATTTTATTATTCAGAAGTCATATCTGAATGTAATTCGAGATTGGACTTCCTAGTGCATTCACTCTATGGCCTACGTACTGCAGTTCGTGTGTATTGGTAAATTCATAAGCACAGTTTGACATGGGATCTTTTAACGGTACACGCGTTACTGAGTACAGCATGACGAATTTAGTTGACGGACATGTGCCAATGAAAGCCTTCCTTATCCTTCATCCTATCAAGAGTGTTATATCATCACATTTGAAAGGTAACGATAGTTACACCGGCCTAAGTGATATTATTGTGACGGTTGGTCCGGCTTTGATTGGTCTGGAATGTTTGTTGATGAAACGGATATGTCAGCAGTCTTCAATAGGAATATGATTGGCTAGCTGGCGTTCCTTGGGTATGTTCTTATCCAGATCAATGTAAACTCTATGGCGTATTGTTCGCAAGACCGGAGGCACTCCAGGAAGCAGACAGAGTAGAACTTAACACCACCCTGGTACTGCCCTATTAATTAACCATACAGGGGCCACTTCTCAGTGACTTTTTAATCCTTCATCTCTTCCATGTTGAATGCTTATTTTTCACATTGTTTAGTTATGTCTACCTTGCTTTTAGTTTGACAGGTTAAATTCAGCGTTGTGGCTTGTTGACTTCATTAGTTGGTCGACCGACGTACACACATTATTCAGCTCACTGATTGTTTCGCCCATTACCGGTCAGCACTTCCTGTCTAGTTTCTTGAACTCTAAGTCCGTTTCAAGCAGATTTTATATAGTGAAGCCATTGGGTGCTTAAAACCAAACAGTAGTGTGTCTAGTCGGCAATCAAACTCTGTTGTAGGGACGTGTAAGACATATCTGAGTATTTGTTTTCTTATAATGCACGCAGAATCGAGATGAAGTGAGAGTGAACTGGAATAGGCAGGTTAGCCAGTTCATTTCAAACGAGACTCACTTGAGAAGAATGTGGATTCCGGCCAAACTTGAACCATTCGGTTAACATTTCATGTAGGGGTACGAAAGAATTTGTGTTTCCTACAGAATGGTGTGTGAAACTTACAAGAGCTTTCTGCGTGAATTCACATTTCTAGTATTTTTCAAAAGGAGATCAGAGGAGGTGCGGAACAATTCAAATTACCAATGCACATGTCCAACAGTTCTCACGAATGTTGTGTATACTGGCACGTGTATTTTTTAGTTCATCGCTACACTACTGCTAAAACTTCCAGTAGCCTGAAATGTCCCAACCATTCTGAATAATCAAAAAGTTCTTAATTAATGTTACAAACCTTTGAGTGAAACGCTGCAATTCTACCTGATAATGAGAGTTAAATTCATTTGTGACACTATCAGAAGCTTGGAGACAAGTTCCAAAGCCCCTTTTAGTAGCATGTTTTTTTACATCGTTCAGTGTGCTTAGGCAATGTGTGTAATCTGCAGACGAAAAAATCGCCAGAATGGTATGATTTCATAGTAGTGTAAGTGAGAAGCGTGTATGGACAGTATACTCACTCCGTAGGACAGTAGGTGGTACTGGCTTATTATGTCAGTTAACGAAATGACGTGGATATGTTATTCGGCAATCTGCCATTAGTTGGCAGCGTTTATTGTACTGGAAATTTGTCAACTAATTGATTATGTGTACAGATGTTTTGCAAATGTGCTATTAATGTACTGGTATTAAGTTTACAGTATTTGTCATAGCTCAGCCTAAATTCAGAAGACTTCGACTGAATTAACCCATTATACTGAGGCTTCTCTTCGGTCAGTAAACCAGATGAGCAATACATTGTTAATACTCACAACTTTATCCAAAACACATTCTGAACCAGTGGCAGCAACTTCGTAGTGATTGCATCTTAGTGTGAGCTCCGTATTTACAGTAGGTGGAATCGATGTATGCGGGAGCTTGAGTCACACCAAGCCTGCGAAAGAGCAGAAAAAACCGGGTATATATAAAGAATGCATCAGGCAATATGTACAAAAAATAACGACGATAGAATTATAGAAATACTCAACGAGGCTATGATGTTTTCAGGCGGATATGACGGCTACTGGGCTTGTATATGTCAAGTGTTTCGAGAACTGAAGGTGTGTCAAAACGGTGTCAGCTTTAATCCACAGATGATTGGTTTGTTCGGAACAACAGCTCTTATTAGGATTGATACTCTTGAGAGGCTCACAACTACCATGTCGTATGTCGTGCTACGGAAACATGTTTCTGACATACCATAAAACCGGAAATATGTTAACATTACGGTCACCGGATTACCCTTCTGGTGCAATGTGTGCACACTGATAGTCACGTGAATATTTTTAGCGTGGCCAGCACTTTGCTCGAGACTGTTGCTCACCATATACCATTAAGAAGCGAACAGACTGATTTGGAAAGAGGGATGATGTTGACGTTTGTCCACCCACATGCAGTTTCGCACAGACCTATCACTAACTGTAGGTGGACGTGCTGACACAGCAATCGAGTAACGTAAGTCGACCAGAAGTCGTAGCAGATCTGTCAACAATTTATCGCTGGCAGTTATCTAAGGTTACAATAACTGAGGTTGAAAACACGTAGGTTCCAACAAACCGATCTAAATCACATGAAAGATAAAATCCAGTTCAGCTTTGCACAAAGAAGGGATCTGCCTGGAACACGTATCAATGAGAGAAGGCCGAACAGTTGTGCGGCAATTGCTGCTGCATTCGCAATCACAAATGTTTGTATCAACTGAATCTTGTGAATACCCTTAACATCATTCGGAAACTACCGTACAGCTTAGTAGCTGATTGTAACGAAGTCGTCTGGCGATCTTACAGCTGCCGGATGACGGTGGACTTGTCAAATGTGATTCAGAGATGGTTGGTACTTTTGAGATACCGTATGCTAGCTTCTTTTCCGTCAACCACAAAGATGTGTCAGTTCAAATTAAGATTGAAGCTTTTAGTGGTCTCACAACTCCAACTGTCTTGCCGTATATCGGGCTAAACAAACATCTTTCTGGTACCTGACGAAAGTGAAAGACGAACCGAAAACCTCCCTTAGTTTTTTTGTGAATACGTCTGTTAACATATTTTGCCAACAATACATTATATCTCGTCCGTTTATCAAGCTAAACATCTCATTCTGTGTTTTGTATTGAATTGGTTTTTTGTTCACCACATTTGATGAAAATGCAATATTGATTAAATTTCAGAGAAAAATATTATCGTATGTACTCAATCAGTTTGGATTCATTGAGTTTGTTGGAAATGTTTCCACTCCAGTAAATATTTAAGATGCATTAGTTACCTTTGTTTAACTTTACCTGCAGTCTGCATCAGTATCACTAGTTCACTCTCAAATTTTTCTGGCATTGGGATACATTTTGTACAATTTGCGACTAAATGTTAAAGGGCTGGTCTTTGTTTTTCTTAACAGCCATGTGTCTTTTTTAATAAACATTTTTTCGGGTGAAAAATTTCAAGATAACGCTCGTAATCATTAAGTCTCTCACAAAATTTAGTTCTCATTATCAGACCTTTCTTATTCGCTGTTGAACTTATTGGTAATCCAAAGGGTTGATAACCCAGCAGTCTGCCTTCCGTGTGATTGTCAAATCAACCTGTGTTCGAAAACGGAATTCGACCGCAGTACATCCACAAATGAAAGTCACATCCACCGAACTAACTCATCTGCGAATTGAATGGCTAGCTTAAAGTTATTTAGTAAACCGTTCGGCCTAAAAAACCGTCAATGAAACTTCGAACTGAAAAGAAACGAATCGCGACAGCATGACTAAGTCTTGATTATAAACTTGGACTGGTTTGAAGACAACGTTCTTTTTTTCAATGGGCATATATGCAATCCAGGGCTCTGTTCTCCCATTTCGAATCTAGTCCAGTAAATTGTATTTCAACAGTTGCAGGAGAATTTTATGCTTCTGATATTCTCATCTGTTTTAACGATTGCATTTCCACTTGCAGTTGAAGTTTCCTTTTCAGAATGATTCGCGGAGTCTCTATGGTTTCCAATTTGTTTGAGTTCAGTTAGCGACCTCCGTCGTTTTATTGTTGTAACGATATAGTGGGTCTTTCAAGAGGATTTACTGGTTTAAGACCACCCCCCCACTACCAATATTTGTATCGCTTTCCGTACAAGAATTATTTCGACTGTGGTCCCTTTTGGGTAAACTTTGAGTGTTTCAGTTGATTTCAAGAAATTTTACACACCACACACTAAGCGTTCGTTCACTGTTGGCAGCAATCAGTAATCCTTCTTATGTTGGTCGATCTGAACCACGGAGAGGCTTTACGTCTGTTAACAGACACTCTTCTATGCGATTTGATTAGCATAATTAGTAACCATGTCTCTTCAAATCTTTCGCCACTATCCGTGCAGATGGTAGGTGGCTTTCTGTCTACCACCCGAATGCACTTGTGTCTATGATATCGGTTGTGTCCGAATCGATTACACTTCAACAATTACTAACGCAGACAAGGAAACTGTAGTGGAACCGGTTACCACCGATGAACAAATTTCTTGGACGAAAAGATTTTTACTGACATCCAGCGTGTCGGAAAGATGGGTGACACCACGGACTTGCTTGTCACTTTATGGGTGACTTATTTTGTCACCAAATGTCGAAGAAAACTTTGGTAACATGTGCATACCTGCCGGATAAGCAATGTTTATTCTATTTAACAAACAAATTGAAGTCAGTTTCATAGAATTACTGAAGGATTTTCGGCAAGAAACGCCCTAATAATGTGGCTGAACTTTTGAAGTAGATAGTTAGAACGGTGAGTAGGAATTTTTCAGCAACTAGAATCATTAAGCTCCCTTTGACCATTCAGTGAGGGTTGAACTTGAAAATGCGTTGCGATTTATTAATAATTTCTTTATTTCACTCATTCAAAAACTTAAAAAACGCAAATTCTATAAGCCAGACAAAGAAGGGTAAACACTAGCCAGGTATTTGTAAATCACGCTAGGTAGTACGCAATCAGGATCACAACAAACCGATAGGTTGCCTCAGCCATTTTGGTTCGCAAAACGTCAGCTGATTAGTTCGGATTTGTACGGCTTTCCAAAAAATCAATAACTTCGGGTTTCGGTTGTGCAATCGTACGTTAAATGAGCCCACTGAATCAACGGACAGTTTGTCATGAGGTGTTTTTGACAATCGATGGCATGAGATTTTGAACAGCTGTTTCGTCAAGTTGAGGATGGTAGGTCTTTAGTTGTTTCACCTATATGAAAGTAGTTTTAGCCACTTATTGTGGTAGCTGATTTGTTGAGTTTGTGTACACATACTTGTAACTGCAGTTGAGATGGTGCATAATGTGGGAGGCAGAATAGTTAGACAAACTGTGCTCCGTATTATGGACTTGTACTCTAGCAGTTCAAATTGAGAGCAGCTACATACGTGCGGACCGCAGTAATCTTTAAATCGTGTTAGAAATCTTTCTGCTAGTGACTGGTCTTGAATTGCCGAAATAGAATGATATCCTTTTCTTGTGCCATTGACACTAACTCATTGTTCACCCTGTTATGGATCGTGGTGAGTCGCTTAGAGTATCCGTTTCCCAGCAACGATTTTCTTATGGATTGAACATCACCCACAATTGATCGCAGCTGTCGTATTCCCATAGACTTTTCAGTCGGCCCCTTTCGAAAAGAAGCACTAGACTCGAGTTTTGCTCTCGTTAGAGCTGATCAGTAGTGCATATCATTGCCACTGCCGGGACTAGAACCCCGGACACGCTGTTCATGAGGCAACCGTGTTTACCACTGCGCCATTGACCTCACGTTAGGCACGACCGAATTATCATATGTGAACGCTCAATTACTTTCGCTTGTGAGTAATGATCAGGTTGCCCGACCTTCTCGATAGGAGACACAGTTACTGTCTGTTGACTCGAATCGATAAGCCCGCGATTAGGACTTCCTAGACAGGTCGAAATCTCCGATCTCATTAAACGTGCTAGGCGATATTTTAGATTACTGATGCGTAGTCGACACAAGGCCTTTTATAATTTACCGTCAGGTAAGTCCACGTGCAAAGCGTATAAGCAAAAAATGCTGACTATCGCTAGAGTTGTTAGAAAATTGACTATTTGCTGCTGCAATCATAACAGTAATAGTAATGACAGTAATAATCCGTGTCTTGAATCAACTTCTCATCGTCAGTCATTTTCACAATCACAAATATATAAACTAACAGAATAATAAAGACAGACAAAAACCTTTTTGCAAGAAACACGCTACAACGTATGTGGTTGTTAGTTTCCATTTGCCGAACGTACATAGCCAGTTTCGTGGCTGTTGCGATTGATCAGGTATACACACCAGGCAAGCCTTGCTCACACATTCTATGGTACATAAATGGTTATTACTGATGCACTGAGTTGTTATTATTCCGTTTATTCTAAACAAAACGGATTGTGTAGGGTGGTGAGGCAGATTGAGTTTCTGTACATTTCCTGTAAGTTCTGTCGATACCCTCACATATTTAGGAATTCATTTAAGCTTGGGATAGAGGACAGAAACAAAGGGCAAACGGGTTATGACTTTTAAAATATCTGTCTTATTTTAAGGTCTGACTATAAATTGCGTGATCTGCATATTATCTTTAAAGGTAATATATGTTTTGTCAGTCTAAGCAACACGAGTGGCACGAAGTATGCCAAAAAGTATGGTTCACGAATACGACTAATTTACAAAGGATCATTCGTTTTGGTATTTTATTTGAAAAGTCATTACGGTAGCTACTTTTCGGAGAAGAAGAAGAAAAGTTGCACGTGCCGACATTTTTTATAGGGCTTCTAATAGAGAGCTAAAATTTACCTTCCCGAATTTGTATCGGTGTACGTGTAACACACTGAAATAAACCCTAGTAAAGTTCTGCTCTAAGGAGGCCAAATTATCAAAATTTGCATACAACTTTTAACGTAACTCATACGATCTCGAGGTCAACGAAATAAGTTAAAGTTATAACTCAAACGTTATTGGCACTTGTCGCAATTCCTCAGATTTTTCATTAACCTCTGTCAAAATGAAACGGTAATTATGTTCAAGTTAGAGAGCCTATTCTTAACACGATCGGATTATCTGAACATTACTCACGGACGATTGTGGCTGAATGTTTGCATATGACACTATTATGGTGTGAGGTCAATGGCGCAGTGGTCAACTCAATCGTCTCATGTAACCTTGGCCGGAATTCAAATCCCGGCCGTGATAAGTGTGGGCATAATTGGCGGACTATGACAAGATCGAAACTTGAGTTTGATAGTTCTTTTCGAAAAAGGTCGATAGAAGGGTCTTTGAGAATGTAATAACTGCCAGAATTTGTGTGACGTTCGATTTATTAAAAAAAATTCTTTACAACGTATCATTTAATCAACCTTCGTTATCAATTTATAGATAAAATTCTCCATAAAAATGCTACGGTAAGTCCTGGCTATGCTGCGTACATTATAAGCTAGTTTGATAAAACTGGGCAACACATAAAAATTATATGATTTCTCATTCATCAGGTGAAAAAAATTAGTTTATATCAGTAACCATAAACACTACTGTAAGGGGTCCACTATGACCAGAAGATGTAGAAATAACATAAAACACCACGTTCCAAAGAAATCATTTATAAAACTTTAAAAATTATTGACAAGTTCTAAGATAGTATCACTAAGTAGTTTGACAGATATGTTAATTTAGAAGAGAATAAATTTGAGAAAATTCTGTGCTTTGACTGAACTCGAACCAGTGGTAGAAATGACATGCCTAAAAACAATTTAAGCTGCAAGTCATCGCTTATTTGTAAGTACTTTTTTCCATTATAAGTTTTTTAACTGCTACATCAGAAAAACAAACAAAATGTTTTCCCCATTCAATCAAAATGAGGTTAATACAGGCGGGATTATTGTTCATGTTTCTCAGGACCTTTACATACAAAAGCTTGACAAACTTTCGCAAACGTTTCTCATGATACAGTCAGTGTAACAAAGCCGTTAACTGGTCATACTACACGACAGTCAGCTACGAAAGTTTCTATTATAAACTTGAAGAATTCCAGTCAAGTAATCCGTCTGAATAGTTGCGCTTCTACAAGATTTCAAACCAACTGAAACATTTCGAAGGATGAAAATATCCTCTGCAACATTTTCCCCAATCATTGGGATTCAGGAACGGATAGTGACGAATTAAAAATTATCCGTGTTATTGGCATAAAATGATGATGAATTAGGCCGACCCTGGAGATACATCACCTTTACATTCAGGCCCAAGTTGTTCGTTCGATGCGACAGTACTAGGTGTTGAACACAATTTATCAAACAAATTAACTGTGCCGGTTCCACTGCAGGCCAGAGGAAGTAACAAGTTCAAACTGGGTTTGTACAACTTTGAACTTTCCTGGGATTGACGACGATTGATCAATAACGAATTTTCTTCCTCGACCAAATCTGGCTGGGAATGGACTGAGCATGGTCGGCGACGTCTTTGCATGACCTCTAAACAACAGTTCTGTATAGCTCTACCGAGGACTTCCGGATCATAGTGCTGTCTACTAATAATCCATTCTTCATCCACATTTCTCTGAACAACTCCCAGTTTACGTCTACGTTGGACAAATTCATTATGGTTATCCTGCGTGTTATATAAACTCTTGTCATGCGTGCCATCGATTTTTGACGGTACTGACATGCCTGACGGGATGGTAGTACTTGAGTGATCGCTATTGCTACTGACTTGTTTGACATCAGGTTGCTTGACATTAACAGTAGAAACCTTATTTTGATCATTCACAGCTTTTTGATTGTCTTCTGATAGTTGGCCTTGCACATCATGCTCCAAGTGCCAGCTTCCCATAGCCCGATCATTGTCAACGCTCGTGCAGGGTTCGTTCGACGGGCAAAAATATTCATCAATGCCACAGCTTCGAGAACGAACCAAATTTTGTGAAATCACAGACGCGAAACTTGTATTTCTATCTACTCTGCTAACTCTATCTGAGGTGCGTCCCAAGGCCGAGAGAGCATTCACGTAGGTGTGATTATCAACTGGAGACGAGAATGACCTGGGTGTCCCATCCTGGTTTATTTGTAGTTGATTTGAAATCATTCTATCTGTAACTTGTCTAGTGGTAGGCTTGTCTAAGAAATACATTCGTCTTCTCTGTTGGTTATCGAGTGATGTTGATTCCGTATACGGCCGAGGCCTCAACTGGTTGTCATACTGTCGCATGTCTTTTTTCACGGGATCAAGAATATTGTGCACCGTGACAATGTTCATGCCACACACGTCGTGATGGAACAGTGCCATACTGTGTAACATGCGATGGTGTACACGCTTGGACAACCGTTCGAATGCTGCGCACAACGCATGTGAGATATTCCGAGATCGTGAACCGGAACGCAGGTCACCTTTAGTCGTGGCATCGTGTGCTGAATGAAATTTGACTGGATTGTTTGAATGGTATCGATTGGCACTAGGGTCACTCATGAGCCTTTCCGTGCGACTCATCTGAACGTGATCAAAGTCGTGCATAATCCGTGACTGTGCAGTTTCGGCTGCTTTCAAAGCAATGCAATCCGGCTTGGTGACGGCGGTCATTTTTTGACCCGCAGACTCATTTCTAACACACCTAGGAAAGTGTGTTTTTTGTACAGACCATAGGATAAATATCAGAAAGTCCTTCCGATGGGATAATAGGATTGAATTACTTGGCAAATGTGACAAAACGCTGAGGGAATAGTCAGATTAACGAACTATGTTATGGATACCGCCAGAATGATTGTTGGATCCTCTGTTGATTGGACAGGCCACGCCAACGAATCACTTTCAAGTTCCAGCTGGTTATATGATTGGTCAGTCAACAATTCGATCAGTTGTACAGAAATGTTTCGCACTGGAGATTAGTATTTCATGCTAATAGTTCGTTTACACTTTCCAACCCCGAACGTAAAATATGTAACATTATGTAACATTATGTGACATTATGTATAACTTGAGAACAAGTCACATCGCTAGCCCGATTAAATCGTTCGACGTGTTATTACGTACTCAGTAGTTAAGTGTTCAACTTTTCGGAGACAATTGTAATCACCAATCATCGTCTGACCTAATGTGTGTATCCTCTGTTCACACTGTCAGTTTGCCTGCTTAGATACTGAAACCACTTGCTTATTTTGTGTAAAACTCGAACGATGGTCATTATTGTTGTTGCTGGTACCCGCACGTTTTTATAATCCAATATTTCGTGTTCGTAACTGAAAGTAGTAAACAAACTGTTAACATCTTGTGATGTTTGAAACAATTACTTCCCTTCAGAAGTTTGAACAAAACAGTTAGAATAGGAGAACTGGTAGAAGCAAGCATTTCATATAGGCTCGTCAATACCAAATTTACAATAACATGGATTGTTTTTTTTACGGCGAACAATTCAAGGGGTTGATAATCAATAGGCGGGTTAAGATAGGTCACTAAGTCTAGGGAAAGGTCACGTTCACGAAAGCTGTTCCTTAACACAGAGAGCCGGCTTGAGGCGATTGAATAAGATCACTTCAGCGAACCTCAGGAATCTTTAATTGGAATGACGTGACATGATTCTGAATGCACAAGCCGGATCGATGACGTGACCAGTGGTCAAAACGTGTCTGGCGATTGAGGAAACTGGCTGTTTATGTGTTTCAGCAACATTGGTGTTCTCCGATTACACGGAATTCTGCATCCATTTAGGCAAGTGTTCATTCACTCTCTAGATCACGCATCTTTCGGTTCTGCCTACGTAACTTTCTACTCAGTCACATGTAAATTGGTATACGCAACGCTATGTGGCACCGATAGGCTAGTCTCCTTTGTTTGATGGCACTAGCAGCTTCTGGATCCTGCTGAAGAACCAATTCCAATGGATCCCAGCAAGTGCGTATTGAACTGTTCTTCAGTACAATTGAATTTGTTGCAACTAGAAGCGTTGGCCTTAAGTCTTGATTATAAAATACCATCGCGCAAACCTAACCGTATTTATGTAGAGGCCTAATTTGATAATCTTATCGATTAGTTATGTGATCTGTGACCAACTAGTGCTAACAACCTAGGCTAGCTAGAAACTAAATTTACCGTTATAGCTCATGGGTCTATCATGACTCCGATCAACTTGGAACCACTAATTTACACTGATAATTTCTTGAAGGAAAATTTGAAGGGAGGCATTTGTAGGATGTTGGCAAACACAATAATTCGTGCACTCTAGCAACACATGAACATGCAACGTGATTATGCGAGAAGTAACCACACAAGATGAAGAAAGCAGTTTAGGAACAAAATCAGCCAAAAATAATTTGCTTAGCTGACCTTTTTCGTTACCTCCTGAATTAATCTGATACTTCGACTTGGCGGTCAAGATTGTACACTGTATCGAACTGGAGAGTTATACTGATTAGAGTTTCAATTCTAGCTGGTACAATCATGTCAGATAGGTCAACGAGGAGAAGTCAGATCAGAAACAGTTACCTTTATGGAGCTGTATGTTGCACTACTGACCGCACAGGAGTGCTTAGGTAACAAGGCGCGATCCTACTGTGATGAATGACCGAATCGGATGCACGATTATTCCAACAAACAGTGGAATAGATCAACGCGGTAGTGAGATATGGTCAAAGTTTACAGCGATGTGATTGCGGACAGCACTGCCAACCGGATGAGCTATCACTCAAATAAATCGGATCAACGGAAGAGAAATGACAGGCAAAAACGCACGACAGAAAGCATCAGTCAAACACAAAACAGACGGAAGTACGCACCACGGGTGAGTGAAAATCGCTGCTGTGTTGTGCACTAAAGTTCTGGTTAACAAACGAGTGCTCGCTTGGCGTGGGAATGTGCAAATTGGATATTGATGATTCGGTTTCCTGACTTCCTGATATACTACGGGCGTACGGCAGGACTGTGTTTACAGTTATGATACTACTGATTTCTGAATCAGGAAAAAGGGAGTTAAAAAGGTATCCCAAAACAAAGATCACTGTGACCGCCCAAACGCCAGCTGTGACCACAAGCGTATTACCCAATACGGTCGAGAGACATCTGTTGTCACCCAAAAGCGCAATGTGGTAACGGATACAACCACTGCCAGTAGCAGTGCTCAGAATCAGGCATTAATGTTTTATTCATTGCACCCTCGAGCTGGGCAAGCCCCTCATCACCAAGTGAGTCAGACTTGTGAGCCTTGGCTCCGGTTATTTTCTCTCAGGAAAACTCTCTCATGTTATCGCACAGAGCAAGACATTCGCGGCATCAACGACCGGGAACTGCCAGAAATATGGTTGCCCTGACGGGTCAGTTGACTTTGTTCAGTGCTTTTCTCTAGTATTTCCAATTTTCCTCTTCACAGTGCAAAGCAACTGATAAAAATTGACGGTTTTACTATCTGAACCCCCCGATAAATAGGTCGACAATCTGCTCTGGCGAACAGTCTTTCGAATATGGAACCGTAGACGTGCTGTTTCTACGAAACGCACCTTCACGGTCCATCCGTTGTCATTCACTTGAATTAGCCTTCAGATAGTGCTACAGTTTAACGATTCTTTCGCACAGTCTCTGGTGATTATGAAGCAGACTCTCGAGGTCAGGCTGAAATGAGGATTACACTGAGTTCTATAACATAGAAGAGCTTGCAGCCCGGATTTCAGTGGACGGTCATTTGTGTGCCGTCATACTTAGCGTTCCGGTCAGTGTCGGTCAACACAGATCAGGACGACGGTACTATTATACCATATAGGCAAATGCCTTAGCAGACAACAATTCAGATGCTGTCCAGAAAATAATCTTCCATACCATATGAGCGTTTTAGACAGACAAAACATTTCACATTGAACACCATCCGAACTTGATGGTAAGTTTGGCACTCACGTAAGTCCTTCCGGTAGGCTGACTTCAAAATGAAGCACCAGACCCGAGTTTTCCCCTTATCGGAGCCCATCAGCTGAGTATCTCCTTGTCCGGACCAGATCGGAAATCCAGATAATGTTTTGTGTTGGGAATGATGAAATTTGTGGGGTTAGTTACAACGCTTTCGACGACATTCTGTCGAATTCAGAATTGGCTCTGGAGCTTGCGTTGCTAAAATAAAAAAAGATTCCAGGTTGAGACCTTCTTTCAACTCTTTTCATACATGGTAGTGATGAGGGATTGTTTTCTGAAATGACCACAATCTTTTGTTTTACATGAAAGACTGTTAACAGCCGTTCTCATTTTTAACAAATGCATCCGTATATCATGTGACCGTTACATAGGTATTAACCCTGTGTCTATCACATCACAGAAACTCACAGATCGCACACTCCGGCGGCTTCCGAAACGCAGAGAGCATCAAACAAAAACACAGGCGGATTTTCGGCTTGATTTTTTGTGTATCCATTATATCTTCACTTTGAAACCGGCAGGACAGCGAAACATTTGCTCTCGGTTTTCAGTCTTGCAATTTTTGGACCAAAAGGTTGCTTTTGATTAGGTTGTTCAGCATAATCTCCAGGGTCGTCCCCATCACAAAGGTGTTCCATTGAAACTGGCCATTTTACTGGTCTTTTATACCTACACTGAGTGCACAGCATGCTATTATGATCAGCTTTCTCCACCTCAAGTGATGTTCTACAACAGTTTCTGATCTCTTCCTTGTATTTAATAAATTGATAAATTGGATTCTGGAAAGACCGCTGGAGGTTCAGCGAATATCGGAGTGATGTTTCTGACAGACAGTAAGATGTGGACGACATTACTTCGCTTATTTTCTCTACAGAGAACACGGAGACTATTCGTGACGGACTGAATGATGTTGTGATGAGTGACCAAGTCGGAGACAGGATTATTCTAGCACTCAGTGGAATATCATAACGCGACAGTGAGATATGGTCAAAGCCCTAAACAAGAAGGACCACGGAAAGCGTGAGAAATCGGACGAGCCATCATTCAACAAACCCAGGTTGACAAGTTAGAAATCTCAAGCGAAAATGCACGACAAATAACGTTAGTCGAAGGTACAGTACTAGGTAGAAGCGTACACGACGTTTAAGTCGTAACCTCAATGGATTGTAGACTGGAATACCGATTTATAAACGCGAGCACACTAGTGGGATGGAAATGTGCGAAATGGACACTGGAAATCTTGTTTTACTGGACGACCTTTTGGTAATTGGCATGTCTGTGTGTTATGTACTTTACATATTCAAAGCATGATGTTATTACAAGACTGGGTTAGCACTGGCTCTGTCTATATCACTGCAGGTTGGTCACTTCGAACACCTGATCGTTTTACTAACGGAGATAATGTTATCTCATCGGCTTTTAATACTGTTGGTGAGATGTGCACCGGACTAGCAAATATGTGTTGTGTATTTGTCAATCTTCACCACTTGTAGCATTGTAAACTCAATCATATGTCCAGTAACTGTGGGGTTTTCGATGCGTGTGTACACTATGGATCGAAGACTCCGTCCATTTATTAAGAAGATATACACAGACTCTTAGTATCCGTTTGTCGTTGTCTTGACCAATTATCCAGCATCAAGTGGGTTGACTGTACGAGTAACACGAAAGTTCTTTAGCCCTCAGTTGGAAAATGTGCAAGCTTGCGACCAATAACGGACATAATGAAATGGCAGACTTCATTGGTATTCCGTGTATTGACACAGCGTCTACTACACAACGTTTATTGCTGTAACTGGTCGTTAGAAGAAACCACAAGGCGACCGGAGAAGGTGTTGTCCTGTACATAGTAGGTTTGGCTCCTTGGCTGAATATAGTTGGTAGGTGCAGCCTATCAGGTTGGGAATTTTGCGACCACCCATAACGCTGGTTGAAAACACTCTTTGGCATAATTACCTCAACGCCGATGACGAGCCTGTATATGCAAGGTTGGTGGTGTTGCCTTTACATAGTCCTGAAGTTCCACTGGTTTTCTTGTTCAATTCCCCTTTTTTTTCCTTTGCTCTCTAATTTGACCTCTCTTTTTTATCAGTACTTATGTTTTTTTACCTCACAAAGTATTATCAGGACTATCAGTAGTCCGAGCGACAGAACTTATGTGAACAGATGAAAATGATGGCACTGATAACGAGACAACAGTGGGAACTCTGACTGAATTATCACGGCTTCCCAGGCTTATTCATCGCTACCAACTTAATAGGTTGTATGTCAAAATCCACACCTTGTGATCTCAGTCTGATTGTTTTAAATGGTGGCAGTATAGATCTTTTCGGAAACGTTTCAGTCGTATTTCGATGTGCAATCATGGTATGCTATCTGTATCTATGACCTGGCATAGGTTTACACTGAAAAGTTTATCTAAGGGGCTTTCTTCCCTGTTATGTACCCAGCTATAATAGTCAACGCAGTTGCTTGCGTATATACACAAGTGTCTGGTTTGAATTTAGAGGTCCTTCTATGAGAAAACAATGGGAATGGTTTACATTCAGATTGTGGTTTGCATTCTAAGCTCTAAGAAAACAGGCTTGCTTCGATTCATTTAGTGTATACGGTTTGCCTCATTTTTATAATACGTTAATCTATGATCATTAAACTCTCACTAAGTGAGCAAAAACCAGGATTTCGTTAACGATATCATCATCATCATCATCATCACAACAGCCATGAGCCTGACCAAAAAACAACGTGGCTCGGGCCGCCGCTCACCTCAACAGTGACGTGGAATATCCTAGAAGAAAACGTTACTAAGAAGATTGAAAATTATTAAAACAAGACTAAGTGG
>JTDE01000609.1:156830-192852 GCA_014338405.1 Paragonimus skrjabini miyazakii
TCTTAGTATAGATCTAGTCATTGCAGTCTCTCTCACTGTCTATTTTCCGAGAGATAAGGATTTCCTTTTCGTGCTAGCCATTCAATTGGCTAACCAGCATTGGCCAGCTGGACACAAAGGCCTCACTCACACACCTACTGGTCTTATTCCTTCGGGTTTACACCGGATACGTGGTGTGTGAGTGGAACTGCAAGTGGCGCAGCGCAAGCCACTTGCGGTGATGGTTTAAAGCGCAGACGTCCTTTGGCTTCGGTCACTGTGACAGGCTAATCCGTTTCGGATGCCGCCAACCGTGTTGAAAATTTGCTAAACGAAGCTGATGGATCAACATATTAAACTCACTAGGAGACTTGGTGCATTTTATGTCGCTCGGCACCCTTTCAAACTAGACTTCAAGACAGCAGTTAGTGTATCAAACTGATGCCACCCGCACAAACTACTTGATACTGTCTATATGGTTTAGGTGACTTTGTGCCTACCATTGTTGAACATACTGGAGTGAGGATTATCCTCGGGACAACGACCTAGGCTGCATTAGTAGCTGCCAGATGGTAAACGGAATATTCCTTATGATAGCTTACAGTACAAATTGCAGAGGAATATCCGCAAGCATCGCCTGCATAGCCTGATTGCCAATCGTGAGGCTTGGCTAACTGAAGAAGCTGGCGAATTAGAAGCCGCTCTTAATTTTACGACATACCAACAGACTCTTGAAATTCAGCTGTCTCATTGGTCCAGATGTCCGCCTCCTGTGAAACTGTCGGCAAGGGAGATGGCTCCTATCTATAATAGATCCAGAGTGTTAGGTGGCTAATCAGAACACTTGGAAGTTCCGCTTAGCTGGTCCCATGCTTCCGCAATGTGGTGCGTTGGTCGATAGATTTAGAACTACATACTATTGCTGAAGTCTGTGAATCCACTTCACCTACCTCTCAAAATAAGCAACCTTGATGGGGAACTCACTGAATTGTTCTATAAAGTAAACATACAACACACCTTTCAGTTGGAACGCGGTAAATTCGAACACCACATGCTCAAATATTCTCACATGCAATGGAACCACGAACTTCCCGCAACATCAACAAAATTATACCAAAATTAAACATCCAGTTCAACAGAAATGTCCAAACAGCGAGAACTTATTACCAAACCATTGGTATAAAAATTCCAAGACCGTAGCCTAATAGTACAAAGAACTAGCGGAACAAGACAAAGAGACTCACACAGATACATCAGCTCATTGAAGAGTAGAAGAAAATTCGGGACCTCCAGGAAATCGAAATCAAATATCCGGACGTAATATTACGTAGGAACCATAATACTCCGACCCATCAACTTGGCCTACTATTTCGTTGGTGGATATACGGACCAACCAGTGTTGGTAAGCCCCGCCAAGCGTAGACTAAGGCTAGTGGATATACGCTCTACTGGGTGAACAGTGCGGAGCGGTGGGAACACTGTATCCAATAAGAATATGTTGTTGTAACTGATTACGTTGGAAAATGGTTCGTTGATTTCATATTGCAACCTTACGACAGATAACCGTTTCAGGTTCGATGTAAAGGAGGGACGAAGAAGTTCACTTCGAAATATTGATCCGCACAAATTAACGGTCGCTAAATTGAATGTATCGATGGTCAATTAGCCTCTCGTTACAGAGAAGAAAACACGTTCAAGGAGGATTCGCTAAACATTCATTACTTTAAATAAACAGTACGTTCCCTTCATTTGAAAAGGGCTTCCAACTGCATTGCGTATTATTTGAATTAATGCGAATAAAAGTGGATCGTTAGCCAGGGGACGGAAACCTGAGGCTGGATAGTAGAAGATAAAACCTACCAGATCAATGATATTATTATCAGTTTTGTTTGGTAAGTAGTCACTAAAATAATTAGTAGAAACGGTGTCGGGAGAGTTTGAGACCCAAATTAGCGGGACTTTTGGGGAAAGGTCAGTAGTAGCATGCATTTTCTTGCCTACCTTGTTGTTGTACGTAGATGATGGGGTTACCAGGTTTGTGATGTGAGGTAGCTAATGCAGTGTGGAATTGGCAGTGTTGCAAGTAGCCTTAACTATATGTGGGCGTAGGCATTACCGGGATTTCCAGAAGTAGACAAAACAACGAATAATGTTTTCAGCGGAAGCCTTCGGTTCAAAACCTATATCTCAATACAGCTTATGAGTATCTGTGGAATAGAAGTTTGATCGTATTCTCCCAGCCCTCGACTTGGTAGACAATGCAGATATACTTCTGTCGTGAGCCAAGAACGCGAATGGTACATGGGTTACGTATTCGAGAATGCAACACATGGTTTAAGCGCTTAAACAGGATCACATGCAAAAACACTCATTTGCATACGTTACTCGGCCCAGACCGTCTCGTTGCCACGGACGCCAGATGCAATAAGTATCATTTTGGGCGATGCTACACTCCGATATTTCTTCCTGTATTTTTCCTGCGGCTACTTCTATGTCAAAATATACGCTCTGGTCCTACTACAGAACAGTAGTCGTGTGAGTAGTATAGTACGATCGCTCATCCTGGCTACACTTCGTCATGGTTTCCCTCACTGGACTCTTTGGTGTGAATCGGTCAATTGGTGTTCTCAGTGCATTTTACTATTTAGCGAAAAAGCCATTGCGATACACCACCTGTTTCAACTATCCAAGTTTCAGCTCCTTCACAACTGACGTGTTAAACTACCAGCGACATAAAATGGTTAATTGTTTGGTGACATTACTACGTTTGGTGGAGAACTCTGTGGTTAGTTACCGTGTGAAAATCCATTTTATAGTAACAGCGAATTTAGAATACCTGAGTAAGCGCATTAAAACATAGATATTCTTTTTCATTTAGTGGTCGTTTATTAATAGGTAGTTAGCAGAATACACAGCTTTTTAACGTCTTACATCACTCTGTAGAAGATGGCGTTAACAACATCAGAAAATATAACCTAACATCTAGGTTTGGTGCGTACGTTTAATATATTTTCTGATTTTTATGGTATACTTTAATACCAGGTTGATGGCGTATTATGCGAGCAATCCGTTTACTTGAAATGTGCATTTCGGTGCTGATAAGAGCTATGTTTTCACTAGAGCGACAATGCTGTCGCAAGCCATCTGCATAAACACCAATATTTTTCAATATATTGATTTTTTTCGTCAAAACTGGGTTTCTGCTTGAAACACTGGGATCTCTTTAATAATTTCATCAGCGCAGAAAGAAGACTTATGTTGTGATATGTTAACATTTCGTGTATCAAAAATACACAAGGATGATGTAGCTTGCAACCAATTTTGTGTATGAACAATTTCGCATATCATGAACTTACACGATGGCTGGTTAAAATTTTGGACCCCATTGTAAAAACGTTTTGTCCCCATTGTCTAAAGGATTCTTTTGAACCAGCAGAGACATTAGAATGCATGTCGTTGAGTTCACAAGCTGTGTATTAGATTGACGCTGATTCCCTTATTACCAACATTCCTCTTCATGAGACAGTTGAGTTTTTATGTGATCTTATTTTTAAAACACTGCGTTCCCTTGATCCAATTCACCAGTAACGATAGAAGACATACGTCGCGAGATGTTAACATTTCGTGTACTCTCTTCAGTCACGAACGTGAAACACTGGAATATATAGGACATGCGGATAGCAACAACAATAGAAACAATCAACGACTGGGTTTACATAAAACAAGGACTGTTATCAGTTCCAGGGCAGACAAACTGCGTGAGTCAAAACTGTGACAAAAACTGTGAATATCTTAAGGATCTCATTTTACTGTGTACGGAAACTATCAAGTTCAATTTTGAAAGGATTTCTTATAGACAGGTAGACGGAGTGGCTATGGGTAGTCCGTTAGGCCCAACATTGACCGACATCTTCTTGGGAATGATTGAACGGCAAGTCTCTAATTATATCACCAAAGCCTTTTTGTACAAACGGCATGTTGATGATATTTCGATTTTTACGGACACTGGCCATTTTGACTTATTTTTATCTTCTTAACTCTATTCATCCGAGCCTATCTTTGTCTCACCAAAAGGAATCAGACGACAGTTTAGCTTTCTTAGGTATACTCATTACTAGGTGTGAGGATGGAACATTACAGCGGTCAGTCCATCGCAAAGCAACATGGGGAGGATAATATCTTCATTTCTGCAGGTTTGCCTCAATAGCATACAAGCGGGGTCTGGTTAAAACCTTATTTCATAGGGCTAGGCTTATTTGCACCGCTGATAAGCTGCAGATGGAACAAGAAATTCTGAGAAAAACTTTGCTGACAGACGGATATCCTGAAAAGTTCATAGACATTCACAGCATGGTGAACAAATGTGATGAGCCAGTATAAATAGCTCAAAAGAAAGATATATTTCTATTTTTGCAATTCAAAGGCGACCATCTGACAAACGAATTGAAGCACAAATTGCAATGTGCCCTATCCCGTACGTATGTCGCTCCCTGGTTCAAACCACCAAAGGACCTGTTCTACACCATTGCGAACGCAGTTTGTCTGACCATTCTGCCTCTCACGTTTCTTATCAGTTCAACTGCAGTTGCGGTGACGCTTACATAGACAGAACAGACCGACAGCTATCTCAGCGAGTGGCAGAACATGTCCCGAACTGGTTAAAAACAAGTCATAACACAACAAACTGAAAACAGTGAATCCGTTACTCGGAGCCTCGCATCATCGATTGTCAGAGGCCTCGTGATAACAGGTCACCCGGATGACTCACTTAGATCATTCAAAATATTGTAACGTCAACAGAACCCAAAGCTACTGGCTTTTAGCGAATTCATGTTGATCAGAACTTACCAGCGGACGCTATGTGGACAAAAGTGGCTGAAGCAACCCATAGGGCTGTCGTGGTGATGATGATGTAATACGTGGTGTGTGTCCATATCTTGTCTATCTCTATTTGTGCGTCAAATATAACTCGCATGTTCCATGTTTTCGACTGATGAGAGTAAACAAAATGTTAACATATCGCAACATATGTCTTCTTTCTGCATTGCTGATGTTTTCCGTAAACATTTGTCTTGTTTCAGTTAAGAAAATGGGTTGCTTTTGGAGGTTTTTACAAATCAGTGGGAACACAAAACATTGTAAATAGAGGCATTTCGTGCTAACTAATCACTACCAAATTTGTTATACCGTGAATTACCCTACACATATCTTGGTCAGTCAACTTCGCAATTTATGGTTTTTGTAATATGTCTCAGTGGTGTTTTACTCTCGTAAGTATTCAGAAGAATGGACAGTCGTGGTGGCGGGGATCCACATTACTTAAGAACTTTATATGTAATCCCATCAACTGTATACGGCTGAAGGCAAAGATACAGGCGATCTTCTGCTTATTCACGTTATTCACTCAGTATGCTATTCGTTTAATGTTGATATTGTCCTGTGCATGTATATAGTTCAATCCAAAACCACAGCCTTTAAGCACTTTGTGAATTCAGTATCACTACTGTTTACCTGATCCAGATTAACCATTGCAGATGTTAGTGCATGATGGCACACTGACCTTTGAGCAAACATTAAGGACTCTACCAGTATGTCTGTTTGTAAAACAAATTAGGGTGTAGACAGTTGCTGATTAGAAATCACATGATTTAACCAACTCACACATCGGTCATAATTTTGCTTAACAAAACACCAAGCAAAATGGCTACAAAACTACCTATGGCTAAAAAGTCGTTATGAGTTACGTCATTCGAACTGATATACAGTACTTGTCGGAGGTTGATATCGTAGTTCTTTGTGTGTACAGTACCAAAGAACGGCAATGCTGTTGAAACACGCAAACAATCAGTGTCCGCAATCGCAAGACACATTCTGACCACTTTTCACGTGATCGATCCGGCTTTTGCATTCGGAATCTCATTACGTCATCCCAGTCCAAGATTCATGCGGTTTACTGAAGCTGTCGCAATCAGTAGATTGAGGTCGGCCCTGTGTGTTCAGAAAAAATTGTTCGTGAACTTGACCCTACCCTGGACGTAGTAATCTTTTCTAACCAATCAACCGACTGTCCATCCCACCCACCTCTTACTGTTCGATATAAAAAACCGTTTCATGTTATTGTAAATATGTCTTCTTTCTGCATTGACGGGTTTTACGTGTCAAGTTTCACAGCGAATATCAATGACATATTAATGTTGTTAACAGTAACCATAGTTTATTATTGCAGATTCGGTCTGAAAAACATAACTGGATTTCCAGCGTATCGTACTGCTGTCGGTCCAACACAAGATTGCAAAAGCTTCCAGCAACGGTCATAGAACGGATGATATGATAATCTTTCTGAAGAGAGAATAGTGATGAAACCTGGACTGCTTGAGCCATGTAGCAGTTATCTACAGATGATGTGTATTGCATAGTTCGGATGGGCACACCTCTTTGGCTCTCACCACCAAAAACCCATCATCAAAAATTCATACAGCAATTTCGTTGATACCGTGTAATACATTCGATCACACAAACATAACGCTCAGCAATTGCGATATGGTTTATATATCAAAACTTTGATGCATATATTTTGTGGCTGCAAAGAAAAATCGACATGTGATCTTGTAGATGTGATCTTCATGACTAATTGAAACAGTTGCTGACTTCAGTATTGTCTGAAATTGCAGAACATTGTTCTGTCTTTGAAAGTGTTGGATGATATTCAATGTTAATAGACTTGTCATATTCGATTTAATATTCGGAAGATCACTGTGTTTATGCTACTCTAAAAATGCTGATTGATCAACATCAGAAAACACAACGGTTCTTTGTCAGCAAAACGTGTGAAGTTGTTTCCTAATCTGCTGACGATTAGAAATCGGTTTCGAAACGTAAAACAGCCTGCTCCTAAAGATCTGATTTTCGTTCTGTAGTTAGCCGGTGACGTGTGCGGAGGGCCATGCTAACCTCAGTGATGTGTTCTGCTGTTTATATGAGGAAGTGCAATACAGCCGTTGGTTTCAACCCAGAATACATCATTGTTACGTTAGTAGCAAATTTTATAATGATCTCGCCTAGATAAAATTGAAAGTCGCCCTCCTTCACTGTTGATTATATGTGGAAGTAAGCATCTTGTGGAATGACTGACAATAAACCTTCACCTTTAAAGTTGTTTGGCTATCTCCAATTTTGAAAGTACGAACATCTGGATCAACACGTCTTTGATAAACCCTCTTCAAACCAGTAGTTATACAAAGCAGAAACTAGGTTACCAGTTAGCTAGTTGATTGTTTGATTAACCCATTACGCCGCGCTCATCGATCGGATTAGCCGTGTAGGCTAGCCATTATTTGGGTTGATTTTATGTCACGGTAAGTGCAACACTTAAACAAACCGCTGTTGATGGCAAAAAAGTCCGATTTCAATAGCCTCGGCAGTATAGTGTTTTCACTAGGACAAGCGATGTTGGGTCACATGATGTATGACGAACCATATGAAGGAATTGATCACGGTTCACATGATGTTCAGCTTTGACCAGATTGGGTTGCATTGTGACCCCAATTACGTAGGTCGATTCCCTGAACTCACTTCACTCTCCAATATGTTCAAGCTTATTTGCTTCAGTGTCAAAAGACCACCTTCTTTGAACTGGTAACTGTAAATGTGATGATATGGCGAGATTCTAACTCAGTTTCATCCAACTTAATTCAGTTATAATTCAAAATACTATCCTTGAACCCTGAGCTATGAGCACATTAAGTTACCACATTCCGCGGTGAGCATGTTCCTAGTAAACATACGTAACAGTGCTCAGATCATTCTAACACATTTTTTATTCTTGTACTGTATGATTACATGTATGAAATGCTCGAATAATGGACCTATATATTTTGATTGCCTTTTCACGTAAACTTACCAGAAATACGCTAGCACAAAATAACAGTCCATTGTTGCGACACGTGACTACACTTAAGTAGACAAAAAAAGGCACTGTGTTGTTACGCAGTAACACCATCCGCAAAATATTGAATGATCTTATGGCGTTGCCACTTGATGCATATCTGGGAATGGTAACAGTTCGTCTATTCACATCCGCCTTCTTACAGAACTGAGGTCAGGAGGTTTGAAACAGATGCGTCCGCTTGTAAAAACCGAACGATCAGCAGGCCAGTTCAAACCAAGATGACTGATGGACAGTGTAAACAATTGACAGATTTAGGTCAGTCACATATTAAGAATATATATAGCAAGAATGGATATTGTGATGTAGTTGAGGAAACTGGGTAGATTTGATCGTATGATCATCTATCGATTTGCAGTTAAGAACTGTTCCATCTGTTTACTACTGAGAACACATACGTGTTGACACTGACTGATGTCTGTGGTAGTTTTGGAAGTCCCCTTAAACTACTAGCGAAAGAGCAGAACGTGTGCAACAGTCAGTGATTTACCTTCCAACTTTAGGTTTAGTTTCTTCATATTTCAGATGAATTTTCACCACCATGTTCGCATTCTTCCGTCGGAAATTTTCACTGTTTTAAACAAGGTCAACAACGTTTTTGCGTTAAGGTGAACTGTACGTGACTGTAGGTCTACGTTGCGAATATTGAAGAAAGCAATCCACTAAAGCCCCATGGGGAAAATGATACTTGCCTTGTTAATCTGACAGCGAAGTAGGTCAAGATTTACCACGTAGTTCGGACATGTCTCAGCGTGATAAATAATACGCCTCGTTACACGGGATAGTCCATCAAGGTCAAAGTGTGTATATTCACTGCAATTCGAAACGCTAAATTAGAGCTTAGTAGGAAAAATAGTTGAAAACGGCAGCTGGGGTTCAATGAGATTTTGAGATTCAAATCACGATTAATGTTTAATTAGTTTCGTTATTTCAACTCGAAAAACTCTGCCTGTAGGGTTATCGATTGTAGTTGACAAAACAGATAGTGTGTTTATTTTCGTGACAGTCATCCAAACTGAGCATTGCTCACAAACACCTTCAGCTGAGCATTCAAACACAACAATCCTATTATGCTTAATGATGGTGACAAAGCAGTTGTACACGTGAGTTTCGCATGTGAAAATGGACCGGAGTTCAAACATGGATCCTGCCAAAGATAACCACTATTGTGGAATTATAACAAGAACTAAAAAAGTACAGTCCAGTAATATTTTTCAAATGGACTATTGGATTCCGAAACTTTTGATAAAATGAGTGGTGTTCAAGTTACTTAGATCGAACCCGCACTACATCATTGACAAAATTAAAGTAGGTAGGATGACAACATCATGACTATTTACCAACAGAATAAGAAAATCACTTTAAGTGTTCAACTGAAGTAACAGGAATGCTAGTGAGCAATTTGGCAGATTTAATTATTTAAACGAGACCAAACTGTGAAAAATCGGGGCTTCGGCTCGATTCCAAGGTGAACTGTTTGAGAAATCCTGCCGGGGTAGTCGACCCCCTGGATCATTTGGTGGATTCCATATTGAATAGTGGGACGCGTTGGTAACAGAGTACAAATGTGAAATTTCCGAGCTCCCGGCAAGACTCCGTAGCTCTGTTGATAGAGCGCTTGCCGCAATTGAGCATGCTGTTTTTGTCGCTGGTTCGAGTCCAGCGGAAGCCCTAACTTTTTACAATTGGGTCTCATTCATATTAGCAGTGATCACCCACTTCTAACTTATATCACTCCGTACAGAAAGCTCCTAATGTTGATATGGTTTGGCGTATAACTTATTCGGTCTGATATATTTAAGGCATTATTTTGATTAACGTGACCAAACGATAAGACCATAAAGCTGAAACAAATCTACGTGTAGAACAAATAAGGACACTTCAAAATCAAAGATGAACCTCCTTGTCATTCATCGTGTCAAACGTTTTTTCTGTATACGGACCCCTGTACACAAGAAAAAATGGAGGATGTCTTGATACTCGCGTGAATCATAATTTCACGTAACATGAACTCATCACTATAGAATAAACCACCATGGAGCACAGATAAGGTTTTACAATTTCCAAACATTCTTTTGGAAAAACCGCTTATTCAGAAAGTAGAAAATACTTTGCGTTTTGAGGTTTATTGCGATTAGGCCTCATAATCCAATGCCGAGAGAAATAACTGATTTAACCGAAATGGAGTCCGATCAATCGCCAAGTATAGTACCGTCTATCAATAAATCAACTTAGCGTTGGCGAAGAGACAGCAAGGGTTGACTATCAGTGTAGACGGAATAGACATTGGACGAAGTTAAAGCAACCCGGAAAAGTGCAACGTTCCATAGGTCAAGCAGTACAATTAACCCAGACTCTTATGGCGCGATGGATTATAAAACAGCATGGCATACAGCAGCTGTGCAAACGTAGGGACGAAGCAACCTGACCATATTCTAGTTTGTAATATAAATGCATTTTTAAAGCTGTGCAGAATAGATTTTGATCAAGGTTCAGTCTTAGTTGAACATTACTTTTGAGAGCCGCACGAAAATGATTATATAAGCAGATGGTTATAAAAATGTGTTATGTTACCAGCCCGATAGGGAGCTTTAAAACGAGGGTAACTGTAGATTATATGCAAAAGTTTCTTCATCAAGCACCATCGGGCGGTTTTCAGGATATTTGAAATTGAGAAGAAGCGCGTAGCAAACAAGCTTGTTTTCAGTGTTTCATCATCAGGCTAAATACAACACATTTATCTGGGTTCGACAGGTATAGTACATCAATAGGATGAAGGATGGAAGGCATTAATGTCAAGTTAGTCAGAGTCATCAAGTGGTTTTGGCAAATCGGTGTACCTACGTAACAGATCGATCCGGGTTATTGATACACGGCCACGGGAGGTTCAATGTTTTGACCAGACGCTTTTGTGAGCATAACGGGGGTGAGTGTAATCGGATTGCGATGGTCTGTGCGATGGCTAATAAACGACCTTTGACCCGTTTCGATTGCACTCCGCAGACTCGGTAGATCGGTTTGAACGAATCAGCCGGGTTAATCACATGGTTCGATTCGACCAAGTGTGCAGCGACCGTTGATGAGCAAGTCTTCATCGATACTCTAGCTAGCCACGCCGGATGATGCTCCCGCATGCGTTCAGATAGTCGCCTTGTTGTGCGGCCCATGTAGCTAGTTCCACAGGAACAAACAAAACGGTAAACACAAAAAGAGGCAGCATGTACAGACGGTATATCTTTTAGCTGGGGACACAAAACTGGTGTGGAGTTAAATCGTATACGTAATTGAGCTGCGAAATAGGTTTTGTTAAGTGCCACGTTAAGTCACCTAGTTATATTCTCAGCGTTGCTGTCGCCTTTGAAAGGCAACGTAATATAGACAGACTTTTTGTCTACGGTTTGCGGTACATCTATCTTTGCGCTAATTATCATGTGTTTAGCTATAAACTGTTCTGGATAACCGTTTTCAAGAAGTGTGTTAAATATAAACTGTTTTTCTTCTTCCACGGTGTCATCTGAGCAAATTTTCACAGCTCTGTCTAGTAAGCATCGGAATAAATTTTTCTTTTGTCTCAAAGGTACAAAACTATTGAAGTTAGTATACTGTCCTGACCAGGTTGCTTTGCGGTGAACTTTACGTTGTAATGTGCCGTCCTCACGACGTGACATGAACACGTCTAGAAACACGTCTAGATATACCTACTGGTGACTCGGGTTCCAGGGTAAAGCGGATATTCTTGTGGGCACAGTTGAAGTGCACCAGTGTTTCATTGAGGCATTGTGAGTCATCTGCCATGCAGATAATGTCGTCTACATAACGCTTATAAAGAGATAATGACTTTATATGATCTGCTAGTGAACTACTTTCAAGCTTAGCCATAAAAATGTCCGCTAATAAAGGGCCTAACGGTGAACCCATTGCCACCCCATCCTTTTGGCGATATAACCTACGGGAAAAACTGAACTGAACGTTGTAAGTGCAGCGATACAAAGGCTGCTTTAGCTTATCTACTGGTATCCCTACGTTTATGTCATTGTTCTCTATATACTGACCGAGAAACTCAATCGTCACACTTAGTGGGATATTCGTGAATAGAGACGTAACATCCAGTGAGAATAAACGCATTCCCTTTGTGTTCAGTTTATTTACCGTTTCGACAAATTCAAAAGAGTCTCTAAGACTATGAACCGCTAGTTTTCTGCTAACTGGCTCTAACAACTCGGCCAGCCATTTTGCCGTTGCATGATATGCGAATTACGCATATCTAGAATCGGCCGTAGCGGCACTCCGTTTTTATACACTTTAGGTAGCCCATAAAGCCTGGGGATTACACTGCCTATTGGCCTAATTCTTTCGAAAGTAGTTGAATCAATCAGCCCTCGTTGTTTCATACATCTCAGTGTCTTTGATAATGCCTTTTCAATAGCTACTGTTTTGTCCTTTTCAGTCTTTATACAAACAAATTTGGTTGTATCTGCCAATAGAGCATTCATTTTAGCTAAGTAATCAGCTTTATCTAGAATGACGATTCTAGCCCCTTTGTCAGGTCTGGATATTATTACATCCTCATTTCGCCTTAGGGACTCCAGTGCGGCTAGATGCTGTCGAGTGAGTAGGTTTTTACTTATGGTTTTCCGGGTTAGGTATTGAAAACATGACTGAACCAAGGTTGATTTGAGCATCTCAACGGTAAGAGGTGACGTTGGTTTGAAATCGATCAGTTGATCATAAAGGTTTTCAAATTGACTTTCTAAATCTAACTGCCTGAGTTTACTTTTTGGACAGCAAAATTTTGGTCCTAATGATAATATTTCAAGAGCAAACTTATCCAATACCAAAGAGGAAAAATTATGCACGTATCGTTCCGGATTTCTCGGAAATTCGGCCTTAGGTTTGATCGGGTTGAGTTGATTCCTCAGTCTTGCTGACTCCTTTTCTCGTCTTTTGGCTACGATCTGCTGAACATAACTCTCAAACTCGTTTGCTTCATTCGGTGAGAGTTCTGTTAACATCTTCGCGGAAATAGCCTGCTTGTAGTCCAAGTCGCATGAAATTATTTTTGCACATAATCACTTTTTTTCCGACTCCCTCTCATAGTTCAATACAACAGTCTTCTATAGCACGAACCACCTCCCTTACAAAACCGAGCTATATTTTTTCCCTTCACCTGTATCCGTGTATTTACCTCTTCTTGAAATATTATCTTTCCAAATCTTAAACATGCAAGTGAGGAATTTGAAGTAGTCGTATACCTGGAGTTCATTCCAGGCTAACTTAATTGTATGCATGTCCACCGTAGGCTTCACACACTCAACGGACGTTACGAAACAAGTGACTCTTCTGTTCAACCACATGGGTTAAACTCAGAAAGTGTCATGACACATACTCACAGCGAAAGTTCTCAACCAAAATGGCTTTTCCGCTTCTCCATCGGAAGCGGAACTGTTGTGTCATGCTGAATAGTACAATAAAAATCACCAACCACTGTTTGAAAAGTGCTTACTAAATCCCAATAATGTCTATTCTAACTGTGTGTGATTGTAAATACTGGTGTTCTGTGATGGTCGATAGCGCAAAGGATTAGTTTGAGCTGAATCAGGCTCGGAATGTTCATCACAGACCCCTAATGAGTCATCATTTGATCAACGTAAGTGACTTAAACGACGAGTCGGATTCAGAAGTGCAAATCCGACGAAACGAATCCAATTGGACAACCCATACCTGAGCGATCAGTGTAACCATGCGCTTTGTTATTAGGCTGATGTAGTTCATTTGGAACCCAGTCAATGCTTTTGGTATTTCAGTGGAGAGTTATCAAGAGAAATTTCCCCTTTGAAGCAGGCTTGTATTAATTATGGTACTCCTTTTCTGAACTAACCAAATAAATTAAGACTTACCATGAAACAAGCCTCTTCCACCACAGAATGCATTTCACTCATAATTGTCAACCAGCAGAAAACACATCGAAACATTCTGAAACAAGACAACAAGTCTTTCTCATCAACTGTACAACGAGAAGCCACATAACATTCTAGAAACCGTTGGTGAGTAGTAGGGAATTTAGGTTTACATAAAGTGAGCGTCACATAAACCTGAACAAAGCTATCACATTCCTATGAACTTTTCAGCCAATCTCTCCCGAAATACAGCATTAAACTAAAGTTTCGCTTCTGTCAGAGCTAACCCGTAGTGTATAGACTTATCACGGTTAAGGTTATAGTTCCGATCACGTTTTTACGAGGCAGTCATGTTGACAACTGTATTGTCGACCTTGTGGCATGCAATAACGAATCATCATACGCAAACGCCAGTCAAAATCCCTGATGAATAATGAACACAGTTTCCGATCGCCCCGAGCGTTTGTGTATGATAACCGTGCTTAATCTGAAGTCAGTGGTGCAGTCGTCAACACGGTTGACTCATGAAAGCATGGCCGGAATTCTAGTCCAGACCATGACAAAGGCATACACCAGTGACAGGCTCTAACAAGGGTGAAACTTGAAACGGGGTGATGGGACATTCTAGAAATTCGCGGGTTTTTCTCGTTGCAGAATGGAAATCGAAAATTGTTAACCATATTGCAAACGTTATTCTCGCCTACGACTGAATTCCATTCGCTACCCTCTCAGTCTGAACAAAATTAAAGCTTTATCTGAATGTCCCCGCTTTCTCAACCGGTGTGCTTGTTGGTCTTCATCGGTGGACGTTACTACTTCAAAATGACTATGTTATTGAAGCAACCGTGGTAATTATAAAAACAACTCATCAGTCTTATATGAACATCATCAGTATTTTTACATATTGACTTGGTCTAAACAATTATTCATTCTGCATAGTTCGACCGCCTGGTTTATGAATATACAAATAAATGAATTCTAAATAATATCAACTGATTAGCAGCCGGCGAGGTTACTTTTGAAAAACTGACAATAGTTTTGCAATCACGTACGTTTTTCTACTGGCTCGAATTTGAAAGATTCAGAAAAGACTGAAATATGACAAATTTGTCATTCGACTTCATTCGTAAGCGTGCCAGGAACTTCATGTTCCTGCGCGGCACTCATTCTGCCAGCAGAACTACAAAGCCACATAGGTAGCTCCAAACTCGCGTTCAGGCTAAGTTACCTGCCAATTCAACGGTATCGTAAAGGAACCACCAAATAACCTAAGAGGTATGTTGTCGTGCCAAGATCTCCAAAGTATTTCACGCTTGAATCCGCCAACACTGCCACTGGACTTTACAATCGTGTTACTGATAATTAGTGCAATCTGGTAACTGAACTGTTGAAGCATTTATCGCGTAAGCGTATGCAGTTTCGATCACTGGTTCGACTGTAACCGAATCCCAGAGTTCTCATATTGGGTTCCCTTTGAACTTATTAATCCGCCACACACCACAAAGCGTTCACTGAGCACGTGTTTTTTCACTAAGTTGAAATTATCTATTGTGTATATCTTTACCCAGATCGGTAGTTGAAATCCTACCCTCATGAGTGAGGTCAGCCCGCTGACCATTGAGTCATTCACCTCATTTTCAGCGTGACCCGATAAATACTCATAACTATTCAACCACAGGCCTTTATGAGCAGTAGGCTGGCTACCCAATCTTTTCTAAGGGAGACAACAACAGTCGACAGACAAGGTTTCTCAGTAGGGACAAAAGTACTTGAACAGTTGAAACAGCTGTACAATGTTATGATATGTGTTATGAATCTCAATGCATGGATTGTGGGAAACGTAAACAGTGTTCGAATTCAAATAGTTCAATGGCTGGACGGATGAGTCACCTCGACTGTGAATTTGAGCGGGTCATGATCACGACGACCGGTGAGTGATCAGGTATGTTTGGAACTGTGTCCATCCAACCACTCCGTTGGAGTCAAGTTATCTTTAGTAATGCATCAACGCCGATAGTTTGATAACATAGCTCAGAGATAGAATGCAGACTGACCCTTATGAGACATTAATTTTGTGTTTGTTCCCATAAAGTTTGATTACCACAGTTTTCATAATTTTAGCAGTCAGATTAACAACTTGATTAATAGTTGTCCATAGCAGATTAAGTAATCTCCTTGGTGATTTTATGTAACGTCTTTGAACGCGCATCAGCATCACCAGGGTTCATATAGCTTTATAAAATATCCTTCTATGGAGTCAAATAACTCAGCTCACTTTCGAGTGTAATCTATCACACTCAGATCAGCGTTATCGATATTCAGTCAGAAGCGTGGAGACAAACCAATTTTGCACGCAACCGACGTCGAAGTGCAACATCTTATCCAACCAGGGTTCGCCGTCTGTCCGCACACAGTTTTGTTTTATAACCCATTTGACAGCTTAGAAGGGCATATGAATGTGTGTATGATGATTTACTCAACACAAAGTTACCCAAACTATTTTCGCCTGATTGCCCACTTACGGGAGTATCTTCATCCCATTCCGACTAAACAAAACAGCGAGTTAGTTTTGGCTAGCAGTGCTCGGACGACGAACCATCGATCATCGCCTACTGAATTTATTCTGAGAGGTTACAGTGATATACATATTTGTACGCTACTGACGGTTACGTAGGCAATTATGCTGGTCATTATTTGAGCTAATCAGTAGGGAGCGTCCTTGTCCAGGTCGGACTGAACGTTGACCCTCGTATTAGCCGAAACTACATTGACATCATAAAGGGCATGAGTGAATTAGCATACCCAAACGCTCGACCACGATCTTATGTAAACAGTGTTCAGTGTACGAGGTCATGTTATTATGAGAATTGGGTCCAATCTAAAATCACAAATCTGTCAAACGACTTGTTAGTAATATAAGTTCTATGCTCAGCAATGGCGTTGACGGATTCTAGCGTGAACTGTTCGAGAAATCCTGCCGGGGCAGTCGATCCCCTGGATCATTTGGTGAATTCCATATGAGACAGTGGGACGTGTGAATAACCGAGTCCAAATGTGAAATTTCCGAGCTCCTGCTGTGGCTTCGTGGTTCAGCTGGTAAAGCACTTGTGTTTGGGCATGCTGTTTCTGTCGCTGGTTCGATTCCAGCCGAAGCGCTGATTTTTCACAATTGGGTCTCATCTAAAATCGAAAATCTGCCAAACTACTTAGTAGTAATGTGAGAATAATCAGAATGATCTCAGAGGTACTAACGATTAGCATGAAGGTTGTGCAAAGCACGCCGTAAAATGGATTGAAAAGGTCAGAGTTAATCACGAGCTCCTGGCAACGGGTATCCGGAAAACACAGTTGGTGGAGGACATCGACCACTTCCACAAGTTACAGTGATGGACTTTTCTGTCTCCTAGACAGATGGCGCACAACTTGTACGGGATTCCAGTTTCTGAACGCTTCTACTACGGTTTAACAGCAGGGTTCAATGTTTTGGCGGTTCATCGTCTAAATAAATTGACCGTCACATTCAGATGGTCTAACTACAAATTCAACTCAAACAGGACCAATGGTTAAGCGTCGAAGCGTAGATATTGACAAACGATTTGCTAGCTTGCTTGACACGACTTTGATCATGTGAGTGGACGAGTTATATGTTGAATCGGAGTAACCCTGGCAATGTGCATATTGAAGTATACGACCACTACATCGCTACAGTGGTGGGACTAGCCGCATGGCCTGTGCAAGATAGAAAATGTTGACACAGTATAAAATTCTTGCTTATAAATAAACCATTTTTACTAGGGATTTTGAAGTGTTTTTCGGCTGATGGAGCCGGTATTCATAAGATAGTCACCCCGAACACACGCTTAAGTGCTCGGTCAATGAGAGATACCTCCATACAACTCACGATGACATTTTCATGGGAGGGCACTGCATACTTTCCGAGACATCTGTTGACTTACCAAGTGACCTCGCCAGGAACATACAGACAGTAAGCACTGATGCTCCCTGGGTTGCTACCTTGGCGTAGTGGTCAGGGTTGTGTGGTGTTTTATCTGGCGGAATATGCTGACTACGACTTCGGTTCGACCATGTCAGATTGACCAAAGGGGAGCAGTCAGGCAGTACCAGTATGCTGCATTCTGGTTCTGTTTGGTGTCTGTTCTTGCCTGATATGGTTTGTGTGTGCGTGACTTGTTTTTCCACAGAGTAGTGTTGGTCTTATGGGTGTTGACTTTGTAGGTGTGGGGCTCTCGACCCTGTGCGTAGCTAGTATAATTTGGTCGTTGCTCGTGGTCGATGTTGTTACGGTTATGTGTGTTCATGTGTGTTTTACCCACTGCCTTGCGGTACAGCCTGTTGAACCAAAGGCTTTGGTTAAAGGCCAAATCGCTCTCCTGTCTACGTCTGGGCGTCCTGACAGTATACAAAGCCTACATAATCTATGGAAGTACAACATACAACAAATACCACATAGCATCGGCCGTCCCGTAAAATAAACAATCCCGCCTATCTACTGTTTGTGGCAGGGTGGATAGGCGAAAATATGCTACTGCCAACTTCCTCCCTTTTCCTCCCCTAATGACCACGCCGACACTAATCCCAGAGCAGACAATGCTCATTCCAGTGTCATTAACACGAAAATCTACGTGAGACACTCCCGGAGGAGCAACACGCTTTCCAATGGAATAGGGAATGTGCGCACGTCGCTGGATCGATGCGGCACGGTAGGAAGGCCGAAATGGCGAACCGCATTGATTGTTACGGGACTGAGCCGGTATGGAATCGACCTAGCAGCTTTGTATGAGACAAGGCTTGCAGATCAGGGTAAACTCAGAGAAGCAGATGCTGGGTACACTTTCTGCTGGATAGGTTACCCGACAGATGGTGCTCGAGAGTATGATGTCTGTTTCGTAATCGCGGACCGCATCAGCGCTTTGGTGATAAGCGAACCGCACGGGATCAACCCTCAAATCCTGTCCATGCGCTTGCGACTAGGTCGAGGTCAGTGTGTCACATATGCTAGTATTTATGGTTCAACTACGTATTACAGTGATGACACACAGGGCCAGTTTTGTGATCCGCTGTCCGCCACGACTCGGTCGGCAACGGTGAGTGACTGACTGTTCATTCTCAGTTGTTTGAAGGCTCGAGTTGGGTGCGACCCCGTAGTCTGTTCCGGAGTCTTCGGACCTTACGGCATTGGTTCAATCAACGAAAATGGTGATTGTCTGCCCCACTTGCGTGCTACTTACGAGCTGGTTATCAGAAACACCCGATTCCAACTGAATACGAACGACATCATGAGGTGGACTCATCCACGGAGCGGTCATCATCATTCGATTGATTAGGCGACATTCGTGAAGCGTGTATCACGTGAGTGATGCGCGGCGCTGAATATAGCACTGATAACAGGCTGGTCAAATTGTGCTTCCATATCTGCAAGCCTGTTTGTTGTAGGCCATCCGGATAACGGCAGAAGCTGGATGTCTATAGCCGTCGTCTAGACCTCTCACGCTTTACATCACATGACAAGCCGCCTAGTCTAAGTGACGCTCACTGTCCCAACCTGCACATGCTGTCGCTCCTATCCAAAACGTTCTTGCATCTACCACCCAAGGGGACACGTGGCAGCACTTTAAGGAGGAGATCACGGGAGCGGCCTTGGAGATGATTGGTGTCGAACGCCAAAAACGTCTGAATTGGTTCGACGACAACAACGAGGCTATCTCCGACACGGTATGAGAGAAGAATGCGGCGTTTGCCCTTTCCATATTGAACCCGGACTTTGAAGACAAGACAGGGACACTCCGGATTACACGCCGTCAACTGGCCGAATGCGTTCGCGGAATCAAGGACGAATAATGGAGAATGCAAGGTGAGCGGATATAGGGCTACGACGATCACTTACAACATAAGAAATTCTACGATTCGTTTAGGGCGATTTTCGGTTTATTCGTCCAATCTAACAAAGCACTGGTTGATGTGGACGCGGGCAGTTCGTATACTCGACCAGAGGATATCATGAAAATCTGGCACAAACACTTTGGTGGTCTATCAAACCGTACTGCTACGACTGACTGGGTGACCGTGAAATGCCTGCCGCAACAGGACACAAAATCTTCATTTGCTCTCACCCCGGACTTGACAGAGGTGCAAACAGCGAGTAGACAGCTGCACACTGAGGATGCTGCAGGCAAGGATGAATTAACAAGTGAAATCCTAAAGAATGGCGAACTGGCGCTGGCACACGCTTTGTTCCAGCAGGTTCACTCCATCTGGGGGCAAGAAGAAGTGCCACAAAATTTCAAGGATGCTTTCACCGTATCTTTATTTAAAGGCAGAGGTAGCAAGCAATGCGCCGACAGCTTTTGGGACATCAGTCCGCCAGGATGCGCAGGCAAGGTGTTGGAAAGTATCTTCCTGAACCGGCTGAATGCAAACGTTTTGAAGGCCAATGCCCATGAGTAATAGTTTGGATCCCGGGAGAGTCGCCGCACAATCGACCTGGCGTTCGCTGGTAGATAACCTCAGCAAAAGTGTTGGGAACGCAACCAGCCCTTGTATGCTCTTTTCGTGGACTTCACCGAGGCCGTCGATCCCGTGAGCCACAAGGCATTGTGTACAGTGCTTGGTAAGGTCCAATCTCCGGGTTAGTTCGTCAATTTGTTTAGAATGTTGCATGTGGTCATGAAGACGAAGGTGCAATCTTGTGGATAGGCCTCTGATAATTTTGACATTGTCACTGACTTGAAGCAAGGTCGTGTCCTAGTCTCAACCCTAGTCAGTTTATATTTGACTGCCATGCTAACAGTCGCTTTCCAAGACTGGATGGAGGATGGCGCGTAGGTTGAGTAACGGACGGATGAGCGTCAGCTGAGTATTCAAGGTTTCGGCGCCTCAACTCGGTTATGTACCTTAACGGCACACATGCTTCAGTTCACAGATGACAGCGCATTGTTAGCACACAGTGAGGAAGAAATGCAACGTCTGGCGACTGCCTTTGCATCTACGGCATCTCAGTTAAGATTGGACATCAACATAGGTAAGGGGCTTTCCATCTTTAAGCCTTCTCCAGGCGGAGGTAACATCTGTGCACATTCACCCCAAATCCCGAACTGTAAGTACCTACCTACTAGCCCCGGTTGAGAAACATTGGTTTCGACAGTTACGAGAAACGTAACCTGCAATCATCGTGAAATTTAGTCACAGCCGGAAAATACATGTTAATTCATACAACTCTAGTTAAGCACTCTCAAATTAGGGAGTTGGACTAAATGCACTATTTAGTCAATTACAAGTCGCAGAGTTGGGGTAGTGAATGTTGGTAGACGTAAGCAGCAAACCACGCAACCGGTCAAGTAAATTTATCAGCTATCACATTCATCAAAGGGTACAATCTTGAAGTTATTTCCTGATGACAAAATCTCAAACTTTTTCGATCGAGGTAACCGATGAGAGGCTCTGCATGTAGCTAAACACTTTGCCTTCAAATTTGGTGCAGACATTTATCTTTCGTGGGTTTCAGTGACGTCCACTGTGCCCATTCAATGACGTCTTGTGATAGTCAACGAGGAACGGTTTGTAACAATACGTGGGACAGTTTTCTATGATTCACCAAACTGCCACCAACTTATCTCGAACTGCATTCAAGGTATTCTGGGTTACTTCCGTTAAATTTTCGTCAACAGGTTTAAATATTTATCAGACAGATGTGGATTGCAGCAAGAAACAAATCGAAGTGTGTGCACACGTGGGTGTTGCAGTTATAGTGTGGTGAGGACGAGCGACCGCCACATACTACTCACACCACCATTATTCAGTAGCGGGCGAAGAAGCAGCCGCAGGAAAAACACAGGAAGAAAAATTTCATTAACATGACAGTGCAGTATGCCACAGAATAGTTCTCGCTAAACAAATAAGCTGAGCACTAGTGCCTGTTGTGACCAAGACCTTCTGGGATGATTGCCATGTGCAAATGAGTGTTTTTGTTTCTTGTCTGGTTTGAATACATAACCCATGTTATTTTCCTAAATAACCTGCATTCCAGCTATCCGTGTACTTGGCTCACAACAATAGAAATCCACCCACAGCTTGGTTACGACGTAAAGTACCCTTAAACGACCAATTCAGCACGGGGTTGACCTCCATTTGCACGTAACATTTAAGTTCACTCTACCAGTTATGTTATTCGTAATGTTTAAGGGGAACACGGAAGCACAGTCAAACCTCGGTTCCAACGCCAATTCTTAAACTAATTTTACTAATCTAAAACCCATTAAGAGTCACTGAGCCTGTTTTACGAGACGGCTTTTCTTGTGGCATACAGATTATTAAAAAACATCGCATTTTCTAATGACATCGCTAGACACATTCTATGCTATATACGAATACGTTGTGCTAGATGATCTAAAAAACAAATCACATGCAGACCTTGTGATAGATGCTGTTTCGCTGCCCTGAACCCGCTCGTGCACAGCACGAATGGACCGACTAGACCAACCGAACATGTTACAATGGTACCCGAATGAGGACGCGTCAATCCATAATTGAAGCCCAGAGTGTGTTCACCTTTGAGTTGTCGAATCCGATGAGGTTTTGATTTGTCAACCGAACACAAAACACCAAGTTATGAATGCTGCTACAGATCACTCATGACTTGACGCGTTAGGTTTCGGTTGTTGCTGTAACAAAAGATATTAGCTAACCTGTCTATTCACACTACGTGTGTGATTGGCTGAATAGCAACCGATAAAACAAAATTTGCCTAAGAATTGCTTTTCATTTGACTTGCGTGTAATAAACTAAAACATCTGTAATCTCTATGAATGTAGGGTGTGTATATTGTAGTTTAGTAGGAATTTTGCTATGTACGTAATCTGAAGCCAAAATCTAGACTTTAGTGACAGTTTGATAGTAAACTCTCTGATAGTGTCATTTAGCTGACAGCAACAATTGGTGCCATCGTATCGGACAAGTAAGAATACGCTTAACATATGTCCACTAACTGTGTAGAATGGCCTTCCGGAAAAACAACCGAATTGTGGTCCCAACAGGCATCCAACTAAGAGAAACGACAAAGGTTGGAAACAAACCAATATATTTCCAGTGGTTTTTGGAAATTTGTTAAATTATTAGCCCTAACTCAGTCTGAGAAAAACGGCAGCAGCCAACATAGGATAGGAAAAAGCACAAAACGAGCTCACGCGAACTCAGCGACACACAAAAATGTGCCAAACAAAAAGTACGTAGGATCTGCCGGTCGTTTTCAAACAGCATTCGAAAAGGTGTAAACCGAATGACCTTCAAGATAAGTATAACAGGTGAATCGGTAAGAACGTGTAAGCATCCGCTGAGCACAATTAGCTAATAGACCAAAGAGAATGGTAGAGTTCATATCCTGTCACCTACAGTAAATGTACATAAAGGCATGCATTCAGAACAGGCGAGCAGAAAGACATGGTTGCAGTCGCGCTCCTTGAGACAGCCACGTGATCCCTAGGCACTGCACTATTACTACAGATTAGATTGTATCTGTATGCCTGTAACAAAACGTAGATCAGCAAGTTTCAAACGTCAATCTATTCAATTCCTTCATATACCGATTCAAAGCGTATTGAAAAACCACCACTTCATTTTTTTTCACTTGACATGATATACATCTCTGGACAGCAACTGGAACAACCAATCACCCAGTTTATTGCATTCACCGACAAACCTGACTGACCCTGAAGGTTCGGATGCATCTGACGTAAAGGATAACTGTATCAATCCAGGTTGAAATGCTGCGCTGAAGCTCAAAGATGCATACTCCAGCGCTGAAGAAGGTATTCTGCCACATTTTCGAGAATTAATGTAATCACACTGAAACTCAGCGTCTGCGTTAAAAGTGCGAAGTTTGCTTCAAAACAGTAGACGTTCATTTTAAATCTACCGCGCTTACTAGTATATATCTAAATGACAAAACTACACACGAGTAGGGTTATCCAGGTGTTTCTGATCATTTACAAAAAGCTGCTGGACATGTTTCACTGTCAACATTTTTGAATTTCTCGTGTTGTGAAACAATTTATTTCTTGTAACTTCGAAAAATGTGCAGAGAACACGATGACCTTGAGGCGAACTTATTCTGTACTCTTTTTTCCTACACGTATACAACACTTAAAATAAGCAAACAGATGATTACCTGATGAACAAAAGAACGATTATAACTGTTACCCTAAGACTCTAGTCATTTTGGTAGTAAAGCCAAAGCAGGTGTAATGTAGCCGATGCAGTTTTTTGGGTGCACAGCGGAGGCGGAACAAGGACGGTTAAAAAGACTCATGTAACTTTGACAATGTAATATGACTGCACATCGTGATCACGCGAAACGATGTGGTTATCGCTGGTTCACCTGGTTAAGTAATAAATAGTTAGTAATAAATAATACTGAAATGCGGTTCGTTGATTGAACTCATCAACTGGCACAGTCAATTTCGTGTTTTGTTTTGATGAAAAAAGTGGGTTGATAGAATAAATTTGTCTCGTCGTCATAGACCAGTATCAAAAAGTGATGTCTGTCGGTCATCCCAGCGCCGTTCATTTAACTCCGAACGGTAGTTGTAAAAATGTTTTCATTTTCTTGAGCATTACCATCACTATTTGCTCGTGGGGTTTCTCCTGAGAAAACCTAGAGATCAGTGATCATGAATACTCTTTGTCCAACAGAACCGCAGCTCACTCTAGATTGTGTCCTGAGTACAAATCTTTCTAGTTGTAACTAATAACGTTTTGATGAGGCTGGTTTTATGCCTATGCAAGTAACCGTTAAAGTGTAACTATTGGCCGTTCCAAGTGAATTTGCGATCAACTGAGCGCTGTACCGAACCGTCAGTCTATCAAGTAAGGCGGATATTCAAGAACGGAAGAGAATCATTACATTCATGTTCAGAATTTTCATGTAGTGTTGACATGCTAATCCGTTGAATACTGTTAGAACTTCTTCATGTTCTTTACTGTCAGGTACAACTAACACGTCATACAAATAAATGTTTTAGAAATAGGTCTTCACGCCCGAATCTCTAGATGGGCCATAACAATATCAGCCAAAACAGGCCCCAAGGCAATTCCCATGGCTACGTCATCAGTGTGCTTATAGCTTTTGTGTTGAAAGTAGAATTTACTATTCGACGTAAACAGAAGTCGTATGGATAACTCGAGTTGATTCACACAGAAGTAAGCGCACAAAATACGAATGGAAAATTCAGAAAACACAAATTACGATATGAATTCATTTCGTACACTCTCGTCACTTGTAAACGTGTGACTAGCACGAACGCCTCATAAATAAACAATGCAGAAACTAATACAATCCTGACTCTCATTTGAACGGTGGTGCATGTGGTGATTGTCACCAAACAGACTTCTCACAAACATTGTTTTATTACATTGTTGACAATGAGCTGTGCGATTGCGGTCGAGATATAAATACCTCGCTTTCTCAGTTTGAGGTGCTACAACTACTGCTTCGAAAATAGTTCTGAGATGGAGCTAAGTCAATTACTTCATTTCTGTATTTGTGAAATCATCACAAAACTGCTGCTGCTGCTTACTTGCAGATAGGCCTCAGAAAAGTGGCAATGATCTCCGATCATCTCAAGGAATTGTGCTCAATAACCTGGGTACTCGAATGCATCGCATACTCAATTTAGATAATGGATCTGTCCATCGTAGTCACCTTGATCAACTTGTGTATAATTTACTTGTTTCTACCCCCTGCAGTGCCTATTACTAACACATGTTTCTGAGTCAACTCTAGGTTCAAGTCCCTCGGTTGAAGATGTTGTTGAGAACGAACCACCACAGTTGCGATTGTTTGAACGCCTCAGAAATAAACAACGCAGAAACTAAAACAGTCCTGACCCTCATTTAAACTGTGGCGTATGTCGTAATTATCAGTAAACCTATTTCTCATTACTGTTGTTTTATTACAGTGTTGGCAATAAGCTGTACAATTGCGATCGAGAGATAAACTACTTGCTTCGCCTTGTTCGGTTGTTACCACTACTGCGTCGAAACTAGCTCTGGGGTGGAACTAAGTCAATTACTTCATTTCTGTACTTCTGGAACCATCACATAAACGCCTCAAATGGTCAACAAGGATTGCAAGACAAATGAAGTTGGATGAAACAAAATCACATAAAATCGTTTTGCTTAGTGGCACATTTGTAAATAAAGAATTAACATTAACAGAATACGTGTCTCTGGCAGTACACAGGTTGTGAATATATGATATCAATTCAAGTGTCTTTCAACGTATACACGCATTGCTTTTGTCGAAGAGATTTTCAAATGTCAACTAGCCATTTTGCTAGCCCATAATAAGGAGAATCGTTCATTGCCAAAATGGGCCGCATGGGAATACTCGATTTGTGGGTTTTAGGCAAACCATAGTTATGGAGTCTTGGTACCTACAGGTTTTAACATGCGATATTGTCGCTTATTGATGAAACCATGCAATAAAAGTATCTGTAACTGACAGGCTATTTGTTTCCCTAGTAACAGAACACTGTCCCGGTTTGTTCGCAGGCCTGAATTTGCTAGAATTCACATATTCCTGGTGGTTCACTACCACAGCACCGCTTTCTTTATCTGATTTCAGAATTAGTATATTCTCACCTTTCTTCAGTTGTTCAAGAGCTTCGAGGTGTTCACCAGTTAGGCAGCACTTTTGTTGTATTGGAGACCGTTTGAAGTTGTATGACAGATCAACTAGCTTGACCATCAGCCAACTGTCATTATCCGCTGATGTCGAAACGAAAATATTTAACTGAGCATACAAATTCTTGAATATTGCATCCACCAGGGTTTTATTTGTATGCTTTTGAGGCACTAGAAAATTCAGTCCCATTGAGAGTGCTCCCAACTGAGTCCGTGAAAATGTGACGGATGATAGATTGAGAATATGTTTAGATAGGTCTCTTGGGAATTCTTGATCAGCTAGGTTGCCTCTCAGCTAACCCGCCAATGAGCGACACTCAGCTAGGACGAAACATCGCTTCATCTATTGCAAGACACTTATCGACCGAAGGTCGCAGTGTGAATATCGCATCTTCGTTTGAGGTCTTGATGAACGCTCACAAATTCTGAAGTACACTGAAGCACTGGTCCTGTGTGCACAAAAACAACTGACTGCCAACCTTTGTTTACCGTGTGTTTAGCCGTGAGTACCAATCACGATCTAGTCCGATTTGTACTTTTAACCGTTTCATTTAAGTCTTGTTGATTTTGTTTTCATGCTAGTCACACGTTTACGACTGTCGAGTATGCGAAATGAATTCACAACGTAATTTGTCTTCTGACTAACCTATTCAAATGGCTGAGAGGGACTCAATATTTCAAACTTATGGTTCGAGTAGTTTCATGTTGGAGTACGTTTGTGAATAACGAGTTGACGTCCGTGCTAATGATGTATTTCTTATGAAGAATAACATTCTCAAGAAGTTCAACAAGCTGGAAGTTGTCCTTCAGCGAATTTTGGCATACTGACTATTTCACTGGTTTTAATATCCTAACCGGTTACTTTGCTAACTTGTGATACGGTGAGCCAGACACCGACAAAACTTGTCGCAGTGGCATACTGTCCCCGTGAAGTTTAGGTAATCAACAGAGCTGAAGCGTATGAGAGCCTTTGGGTCATAAGACTTTCGCTGTTGTTGAGTTGATAGGGTTTACTTGTTACAAGTTTTAATTCTTTCGATAATCATTGTCTGAACTTAATGGGAGTATCAAAGGAATCATCAACCACAAACTTGAAACGATCATTCACGATAGGCAACGCTTCTTCAACACAGCTCGATTTGTCAAATAATACTGTTTCTGCCCCTTTATCCGGATGAAAAATCACCAAAGCATCGTTCCTTCTAAGCTCTTCCAACGTATTTAGGTCGAGAATTAGATGTGCCAGATTGATGTTCAAGATCGACTAAATTTGATTTAAACAGATGCCCACTGACAGCTTTGAGAATTGATCACAATTGAACTTGTCTCAATGCTGTTGCACTTTTTCCGTGGAATGCAGAATTTCAATCCACACGAAAGCGCTTCTAATTGTCGTGTATTCAGCCACGATGAAGATAAGTTAATTACGTGTCTACTGGGATTTTCGTGTAAACTAGCTTCACAACAATTATGCACAAATGGCCTTATAAGTGGAATGTAACATGTACTTCTTAGATTGTTCGACCTTTTCATTAAAAAAGTTCACAAACTTTAAATGGCATAAAAGATAGAGTTGAATCACGAAAGACTGCTACAACGCCGACTAAAGGCTGCGGTGTTACAGATGTATACTGTCGCAGAGATCGTGCTAACCTACGCGACAAGACGGATTTCAGTTCCACCTCTAAAACCCCAGAGACTTCCGTCCTCTAGACCCCATACCGTTTACCGACTTCCACATAGTTGTCAGGTCGACTACATTGGCATGACGGAACGACACTTAAAGCTTCGGATCTCGGAACACAACCCAGCATAAGTGAGGAAACACGTGCAGGCTGACACTCATGTGTATACACAACCACCGGCATCAACGATCTTTTGTCATCTCCTGGACAACCATTACCAGATGGATCCCCCGCAGTCATTCACGATTGTTTATACAACTGATAAACATCGGTTACGATATACTGAGGCAGTTGCTCTGAGACGTTGGTGTTCACGTCTGTGTGCATAAGCTCATTTGTTAGCTTAACACTGCCATGGTAACGATACGACTGATTGATTAACGGAACCAACTAAACCAAACGCTGCATCGCGTTTCTAAGTAAGTCTGCAAGAAAACGACTCACTAAGTTCGAAAATAACCAGCACATTTCAAAACCGATTGGCCCTCTAACTATTTCGCACGCCGGTACGGATACCTGTTCCGATCTCTTACGCCATACACACAAGATAGTCCTCCTAAAAAAAGAACCCATCAACGGCACTCATAAATTTATTGTACATTCAAACACAGACGCTGGCGAGTCGGTCTAGAAGAGACATACCGAAGGCTCACTGCGTATTCAAAAGGGCTGCATTGAAGGATGAATACCATCTGGCATTTCCCCTGCCCTGTGCAATTGATTAAACGATGACGTCCGATCATTAGTACAGTCGAAATCGACCGACTTCTACTGGGTAGGACGTCAGTAATTGGACGCTGAAGGTATCGCAGACGGTCTTTTCGTTTCGATTGTGGTAAACAAGGTGCGGAAAAAAGCCATCTGTGGTAGTTGAACACATCTATTAGGATCACGGTAGTAACGCACTCATACGGTATTGTTATGCAAGATGAGTAGGAATTTCATGCATAGAGGTTCCTCAGAAAAACTACGAAAAGAAAATCCCGTGACCCCCGGACCAACCAAAACAGGCCAACCGGGATTTGATTAACGACAAACGGATCAACGCAATTACCGTCCTCCTTCGTTTCAAGATTACCCCAAGTATCCGTCACCTATCGCCCTGGCGTAGGTGGCGCCCCTGTTACAGAGTCTCACATTGATGTGTGCGGTCAAAACCAGGTAAGAAATGTTGAGCAAGTTTACCTTTAAAAACAGTACCCTGGTTCCGACGTGGTAGCTCCACAGCAGCAAAGTCAAACTATCACATCACAAGGCGGACAGTTGTAATTTTGGAGAGGTTGACCCATCTGTTAATTTGATCCACAGTAATATAGAATAGTTAGCATCCTAATGTTTACTAATGACTAGTCGGGGGTTTGGTTAATTTCAAGTTGAACATCACTCACAATCGGTCGCAGCTGTCGTAATCCTACGGACTTTTCAGTCGGCTCCTTTCGAACAGCAGAAGCACTAGACTCGAGTTTCGCTCTCATTAGAGCTCGTCAGTAGTGCATATCCTTGCCACTGCAGGGAATAGAACTCCTGTCACGCTTTCATGAGGCAACCGTGTTGACCACTGCGCCATTGACCTCACATTAGGCACTGCCGAATTATCATCGCATGTGAACGCTCAAATACTTTCGCTTGTGATCGCCTCGAGAGGAGACATATTACTCTGTTAACTCCAACTGATGACCCCTAAACTAAGACTTCGCTGCGAGTTGAAATAACAGAAATCATTGATTTATTACTGTCCAGCTTGTAAACGTGAGGTCGCAGAAAATTACAAGTCAAAAAAGTGTCGCCGTGCTTCAGCGCGTTTGGGGTCGACAAACACGTTTTGACCGTTGGCCATAAACAAAAAACTGCCCCACACCATCTTAACTACTGCAGAAATGGAGTAAACAAAAATCTCGTATCACACGTTTTTTCTTAAAGGTTGTTACCAAAGTAAAATGCACAAAGGTAGAGGATCGTCCTCCGCTAATGCTAACAGCCATGTGATGTAACTGACGACCAGCAATATTTTCGTCGAATGCTTTTCTTCAGACAAAACACCTTAACCGTGACCACTTGACGGTGCCGCAAACCACTTCTTTTAAATCTCCTTCAGCGGTTGATCTGTGTGGCTCATGTCTGCCAACAGAAGTAAACGTTTGTCATGACATACGATCCGAATGGTGACAGGCACAACGCAATTTCAACGACGACTGCCAACTGTTGACTCCATACAAGTCAACGCTACTTTGAATTTGAGGTGGTTTCCATGAATACTCCGTCCTGTGAAGCTTAGTAAAGATTGTCAAATTGTTCAGACTATATCCAACATTGACGTGTCAGGTATTATGAATCAAAATTAGTTTATTGAAATAATTGCCTGAACCAAGACAGAGTTACATCTGAGCAACGAGAACCTCACAAGGTGTACAAATACTGACGACGAGTTGTAACCAGTAGATACTCTATAAGCCTGCATTCCTAAGGCATGTTAAGGGTGTGGCAGAGTTTCTGTCACGTTGAGTTGAGAGATTCCAGTTAAGAATGTTTGAGAGCCGTCTCAATTCGTACACGTGTCAAACGTACCATTGGTTAGTAATAAAGTATACACGAGCAGATGATTGTAGACAGGTTGGATTGAATAACTAGAGAAGACGGATAGCAGCGGTTTACAAACGGTAGTAGTTAAATCCAACAAGGAACATATAGCAACCACCAACTAGAACGACAGGATTTGTTCAACACAATCGCAAATTTAGACACGAAGCCACGCGATCGAGAGGCACGACCAGTATAATGCGAACGAATTCGTTCCCAATGACCAATTTACTGTAGAAGTAGCAGAAGAACCATGTTCCTAACGGACAACAGACAAATATATCAGTCAGTCATAGAAGCGAGTAAGCAAGGGATAAATTGCGAACAAGCCGTAACTCGTTGTCATATATTACTCAGATCTAATCAACCTACTGAAAGTTTAAGTAGGAATACTAGAAACCGCAGAAATTCAAAGTGGTGAGAGTGGGTTATTTCAAGATTCAGCAATGTGATCAATTCAATCAACCGGCAGTATCTGAAATATCAGTTTCGATCTCCGGAAACACTGTCAACCATTATGACGCCGATGACACAATAATTGATACCCGTCATTCCAGACAGACGAGATATCTATGCATTAAAAAGGCCAACAATTTAGCTCTTGATGTGTTTTACAGACTCAATCGAAAGGGCTCGGTAGAGTAATTCAGAAGTTGCTGGGAAAGGGAACCATTCACAGACCTGCAAGGTAACTAACAAAACTACTACAAACAAGTTTGGCGGGAGAATTTGCCTGTGAATAACGTCTTTACATGAATCCATCCGCAGGTGTGTTGGTCATTTCGTACAAGCATGTAGTGAATTCTTTCTAATCACCAATCTGGGAAGACAAGCATTCATCAGAAAGGTAACAGTAGTCCCCCTGAGTTCGTACTTGTGGCCATACTTTATAAAGGGAGGAATTTAACCTGCCTCAACGATGAGCTGAAGGACCACATTGATAGCAATGGCTTGACTATCGAAAGGTATGGGATAACACTATACAGGGCTTCAATATCAAGAGAAAAGGGTATTAGGTTCGTGTGCACTGTAAGCTACCATTAAACAGAGGTACCGGAACTTCAAGCATACGCCAGGAATACCACCTAAACGTATTTTGGCTTCGCTACTACAGACAAGCTTCTAACGAATAAACGTTGGAAGGCATAGTTATCACATGATGATTAAGTCTATTCGATCAGAGACACTTGAGATGATGGGATCAATTGAAGGGAATGGAAGGTGACGAAGTTCCCGCTGTACATGGTGAGTTCGCCGCTGAAGAATGCTCGTTCAGCCACACAAACAAGGGGACCATCGAAATCAAAACGAAAACTTGATAATGTTGGACAACAGATGATGCAAAAAAGGGCACAGATAACGGAGTGTGATGGACGACCAAGCCGGGGACACGATTTTCTCAACATATGATGAAGTATCTCAACACTGCTGGGATACGATCAAACGATTAATCACTGAGGGAAATCGGCCCAACGGGCGAAAGAACATGGCAGATAAGGTCGATCAAACGGACAAAACCAAGCAGAAGTGCACAAGACATTTAAATGAGAACTTTGCCGAATTGGGTACTGAGATTAAGGTTCACGCAAACGCGAGCGTATGAACAGCGGGGATACGTGCGGATTAAATGACAATGAACGAATTTTTGCTACAAAGGGGCAAAAGTGACACAATCCCAAACAACGTCCACAGGTAGTACCTCAGAGGTGAACGGCAAAATCAGAGCAAGCACTACAACAAAATACAAACAGGTTCAAAAGTTCACCACCCAATATAAACAGACGTCAACAAAAGGCGAGTGTGATAAGTTAACGTCAGCGGTTAACAGAAAGGATGACTGACGAAAGTGGACGCTAAAATGAATGTTGACTGATTCAAGGTTAGTAACACAAAATGGTAAAATATTCAATTATCAACTTTTAGAGTAGCAATCGATAACACCAGAGCTGCATAATCCCTGAGATTTAAAAAGTACGTGTTCAAAAGGAAACCATAACATTCCAGTCCAGACTGTGTACAGATTCATCATGAGCGTTTGAAAAAGTTGTGCATAGCTGACACAAACTCTGGCGAAGTCATCCTTGCAGTCAAGTGTGCACACTCAGAAGCGTTGACCGAATGCAGTGTTTGACGTTCGACGTCCCGTATCAACTTCTTGGAATAACACAAAGCCTTCACGCAGCAAGAAAAAGGAAACGACAATAATGTTTGCTAGAGGATAGCATGAAATGAGAAACTGACAACTTTAGTACAGGTTACCTATCGGTTACGTGGATATTATCATGGTCATAGAATACACACCGACTAAAATGATAGCTGACTGAGATGTAATGATTAAGCTATATAATGTACCCGTCCGAATTAATACTTTGAGTGTACGGTTGGCAAACCAAAATGATTTTCGTGAAAGGAATGGTTTAAAAACAGTACATGACAAACCTGAACAATGAACGGTGCGTCAAGATGGAGTAGCGACAGTCTAGCAATACTTGTTACGTCAGAAGTCAACTTACGAAGATTGGGACGCCAGATACTTCAACGGAGATCAAGGAAAAATATTTGAAAATAAAATTTCAAAGCGAAAGTGGTTGAGCAGTTCGAAGGAGGCCGACTGGAAAGTCTATGGGAATGCGACGGCTGCGATCAATTGTGGGTGATGTTCAATCTATATGAAATTTTAAGGTCTTTACACAGCGTGGCGTTAACTATGTCTAGCATACTCAATCAGAGTTCGGTAACCTTCTTCAAGGTACGCATACGGTATCTGTGAGTACGCACAGGATCACATTCATATGTGGCTAATAAATGAAGTCAGCTGTAATAAAAGAAGAAAATTATTTTGTTTGTCCCTACTAAAATAGTGTTCAAAGTGAAAAACCATAGACGAAAGGAATTGATGTGATGCTGCTTCTTGTTCGAAAGAGAAACCAAGTATCACTAACATGGGCAGCAGCCAGCCAGGTCCGGGAGATGCTCTTCAAGTGTATTTCTGAAAACGGTTGCTCGTACATACAAATTATGCAGAACAGCCAAGTCGTTTTCGTGGTGGGAACTATGAAGATTATGTAAATTACTGATGTGTAATAGGGGGTTTTGGTTGTTTCCTCGGTATACTGCATAGTGGTGTATCTTGTTCAAATCATACTTCAAAGTGGGGTAAGGAATTTTTTCATGACACTACGCGTTTTAATGTACACGAGAACCACAGTTAAGCATGAACACAGAATGAACTACTCACTCGAGATGCTCATAAAGTCTGATCTGCCTCATTTAAAACATCAACGCTTACAGTCAGTTTGCAAATCAACACTAGTTTCACAAAGGGCACGTTGCGCCTTCACCCCCCAGCTAATTTTGATCAGTAAGCAAATGTGCAGACACGTTTCCTTACAGTAATTCACTCACTGTTGACCGGAACAAAACTACGGTGAGCGGCTAGCAAAAATAAGTTGGGGATTGGCTGTTTTAAGTAGTAAACAACAGTTAGAAGGGAAGACTGTTTGTTCACTCACTTGTTCAACTTTTTAACTGGAATGATGAAAGTAGGACGTGCTATGAAATTTTACTGTTTTCATTTATTCGGGTTTCGACCTGTTCTGTGATCGCGAATGTGGCTACGGTGTGCACACAAAAACTGTTTGCTATGATTCTTCCTGGTTGGCTTTCAACGGGGCTTAAACAGATAGTGACCGCTGACAAAATAATGCTCATCAACACATTAGATGTCCAAAGCTACCTATTTATATGGCTACGTTTTATCCTGCGCGCCATCAGGCCAAATAAATTCGCTGGTATCAGAAACAGTGAGATTATTTCCGTTGTGTTAAACTATCGTTTGTCAAATCGTTCTTTTTTCTCGATGGTTAGAATATGTTGAAGTGTGGGTGAGGATGACTTAGAATGCTTGGTCAGGCAATGGCTGTCGATACATGATACATGCTCCGTTGACATAAACTGGTGTTAGCTTCATTGACTCGGTGCTTGGTTAGACGTTCTGGTTACAAAGGTGTCAATACACGATACCCACCGTCTCGTTTTGCCCTGCTGGCTGGTTAGTTGCGCGGGATTACTAATCGGGATAGCCCATTTCCTTCTAAACAAGGCGCGACAAACACATAAGGATCGCCCCACCAGCTTCATTGTAATAAACCCACACACGCCCAGTGTTGTTTCTAGGTATGCATGCAAAATGCAGTGGATCGTAGCTTTGTGCCTGCCCCACCGTGTATGGATTGTGTATAAGTAACAACAGGAAAGGTACAAACCAGTTTCAGAACACATCTGAAGATTGGACATTAAAGCATATGCCAGTGAGACGTAGCAATCCATAGGATAGGCTCAGTGTTGAGTGGATTAAAGACAAAGACTGGGCTTTCTCTTTGTGACTTGTCACAGCAGCTAGCGAAAGTTCTAAAACTAACTTGAATCCGTTGCCACGTTGCGTACACCTTTCTTTGAACTAAAACGACACAGCTAGGTTAAAAGGGTGCAGACCTGTGAAACATCTTATTCGAGTTGGAAGTTCTGTAGCATAATGTGGTGAAAATCTACTCGATTCACCGCTTATCCAAACCCCGACACAATAGGAGTTCCAACAACAGACCAATCCAAACGTCCCGTTGAAGATACTGCATCAGGATTGGACGACCCGTCTCAATGTTACGCCTTCTGTTATTCGCTTGTTTCTTTGTTCCGTATTGCAACAATTAACATTCAGTTTGTGACTATGCATGTGCTAATACGACCAGGCAATCAGTGGTTATGATTTCTTTAATACTATTGTACATCCATAAATTTGGCGTCTTGTCTCATGAATAAGAACTGCTTACTGCAACCAGCACGAGGTCTTCTGCTTATTACTTGGCATGGGAGGTTTCAATTCGAGTACGATTTCTGGGGCTATTCGAAGTCCCTAATTCTGAGTATTACACATACACATCTGTATCCTTAGGACATAGCTCATGCACAGTGCCACAAAACCGACCATGCAGACCTCATACATCAACCAGTGAGATAAGAGTAAACATTCTCGTCCGTAATCTCGTGAAGTGCTTTTGACTTTGCTCCTCGTTATCTGGTTCTTCATGTAGTCGTGCTGAAAGCAGACAATTATTTGATACTTCGTTGTGTGATTCTCTAACAGCCAACAAAATGCCAAGCAAAATATGATAGAGATTTTCGGAGCTTATCACAGATAAATCCAACACGACCGAAGTTATATTGTTGGCATACATAACCTCTAT
>JTDE01000609.1:192952-205280 GCA_014338405.1 Paragonimus skrjabini miyazakii
CTCGGGAACCTGTGCGTTATCTGGCCCTTTTGCTAACATCATGCTAACTATGGTCTAGGTGACTTATGCTGCATACCGGCAGTTCAGTGTTTTAACAAATTTTCATATTTTATGCTCCCCCCAGGATGTCCCAGATGGCTCACCACACGATGAACAATGTACATGATTGAAAAGTAAGCAACGTGAGCAACATGATTCTGCATTGTACTGGGACGGTTAGGTTGCTAGCAAACAATGTTGCTGGCCAACTTTAGGGATTCTGTTATCCAACTCAAAGATGAAGTCTGTTGGCGATATATGCATAGAAACTATGTTGTTGGGTAAACCACTTTATGAGTGCCAAGGTGTGACGTAATACGCAAAAACGTGCTGTTTATTGTCGCTGTATTAGTATTGATATCACCCGCTACATACGTAAATGTCAAGTTCAAACGTATCAGGTCCTGCTACAAAAGTGTCTACACGCCAAAAATATCGGTTAACTTGGGCCACAAATGAAACTATTTACGCTTTCATTTAAACATCCCCACTGGAGACGTTCTAGATAAGCAATGACTTCATGTTTTGGGGCAGCGTGGTTTGCATAGCCAATTGGCCTACTAGGACCTGACAGTATGACCCGTGACGGTTATTTCGTTACCAATACAGCTGAAGCCAGCATAATACACATATAGATACAAAATGTTTAACTGTTCTGTGGACTTGAATTTTCTACTAGGTTTAATGTTTTAAAGTGAGGTCCCGTTGTAACGATAACGCTTTACTGAAATGGCAAATTTAATTGGTCCATATAAAACGTTAATAAAAAAATGATACTACTTATGAATGGTTTTCACAATAATCATCAAATGTATCACTTTTTAATAGCCCAGATCGGGAAATTAAGGGCAGTTGGCAAAATGACTGGCGATACCCTAAACTAATGAGATTAAATCCGATATCAGAATTAGTTTTGTAGAAACTAATCCGGATCAGTGGACATGAAATTTTATGCTGAAGCTGTGTAGAGTTGGACATGACATTTAACTGTTGGACCCAGCCTTGGATAGCTTCGGCTGATGGCCGGATTCGGTGCTAAAGCTTTAGGCTACTCTGAGGTAGCCAGCTACTGTGTGGCTGGTAGTTGGGCTATTAATATTGAGTTACCTCAGGGTCAAACAGAACTACAGTTAAACGCAAAGGTAATAGGGTGCGACTGCAAGCCACAGGATGGCCACGACAGTTTCTGTTAAGGCTTGAGCAGCCCGGCCATATCCCACATATATATGACCTTGTAAGTAAAAGGTAAGTAACAGTGACAGTTTAAAAACCAAAGTTGATAACTAAAACCTCGAGGACAAACATGAAGGGTATTGACTAGTTTTTTAGTGACTCAATCACAACAGAATGTCCTTACCAATCACAAAACACGCAACCGAAATCACGGTTAGAATCGATCAAACCAGGATCCGGAAAAAATACCAACAGCCATGTGAGTCCGTACTCAACACAAGGTTTAAATCAGCCGTGCTTCTGTACACAATGACTTGTTGTAACGATCAGTCGACTCGATTAATTTGGTTAAGGTTGTGTTCCTACGAAATACAAAACTAGTGGACGACGTCCCCACATGACCAGGCACCATCAGGTACCCAGAGATCTATCGATTTAATCGACCACCTGGGACAAGCTCATTTTTCTTATACGTGAATTCCTATGTATAATGCATTGAATAAGTAATGACGTCTTCACAGGACAAGTGGACAGAGATCAGATTGATATAACCAGTCCGCGCATTGTAAGCAATTTCCAATCTCACAATGATGCAGTTGAACGCAACCTTATATGCTAGTCTCTTCTGAATAGCAGCCCATATAAGAGCGATCTGCCTAAGCACTTCAGTGATTAATGATGTGAATGGAAATTGGCGATTATGTTAGATGACACGTTCTGGCCAATAGTTAGTTTACGACTTTCCACTTCACAATGTTAGCTCGTATGATACGTGCAAAAAATGCAATTTGTGAACACTTGAAAATGAAAAGTAAACGAAATAGTGTTCTGCACAAAAGAACTTCAAATGAAAAACATCGATCGGGACACGCAACCACAGGCTTAGGATTGTGTCTCAGTGCATTTGGCTAAATTTTTGTTCTCAATTTTTTCCATTGCAACAGATGCCATAGTTACGAAAGATATTCATCAGTAGCGTGTCTTTATTCTCGTCGCCTAGATTGATCATAGTTACACACGTGATGAATGCATTTATTCTCAACAGTTCATATCAGGCAAATGAGAAAGATATGTGTGGGAAAGGGGGGGAAGTGTAATTAGGCATTCTGGAAAAAAAAACAGTTTCTATAGCTCATCAAATCAAGAGTAAAGTGCCTAGTCACTTGCAGATACATGCACTGCACTCGTAAACGACAGTACGGTTGAACAGTAAACACACCGCGATAAAAGCATCGCCGTCAGTCGCGCAATTTGACAAGCTGAATAGACAGGATTCATCAGGACGATAAGAAGACAGACACTGCGAGATGCAAGCTTTTCGGTTACATAGGTTAAGGTATGGTGACAAAACAATGAAATGAGCGAACATCACATAAGTGCAATAAGGGTTCAGTGCCACGATAACAAAAGTGATCGCGTCAGCACCTTTTATTAACAGTGAGTCGGTGCGTGACACTTGATTAACAATGCTTCAGAGGACGCTAACAGTTTAGGGTTGTGATTGTGTAGTAGGACCATGAACGAAGTGAGGGGGTCTATCACATGACCTGTTGCGATTAGATGTTTCGCGATCGACGAGATCCCCGATAAACTACAGTGAACAGTGCAAAGTGGACAAATGAGGAGTTGGCGTACCGAAATGAAATCGAGCACCAAGGAGTTCGTCAGTGTATGTCGGATTTGTGTCTTGGGCTGGAGTCCTCACAGCTCACAGAGTTGAAGGCCGGCGATATTACGTAAAATGGCGGCTAATCGGACCCAGCGGCGTGAATGTTGTTCTTTGATTAAGTTGTCTGTGAAATAAGTGCACTTAATGACACGGGGAAGTGAAAGCCGTAAGGAAGCTGTCTTGCTGATGACATCAGACTTTCACTTATAGCTCTGCTGTTCGTTGACGTGTAGACACCTCGACCCTGAATGCCTTAGTACAGCCACAGCCATTTTTGATAGTTAATTTGCCTTCAATGTGCCTTTGTTTCTCTTCTCCCTAGAGCCTGCACTTCTCTTTATGGTTTTATGGAAAATAGGCAAAAGCGTGAACCTCTGGTAGGCTGATATCTTTGAAGATGATTAGTATTACTTGAAATCACAATTCCATCTGGCTACATTATTATTCCGTCTGTTTGAAACTGTCGACGTAATTACTACATCATCGCTATTTAACGGGTTACTCGTTTTCTTATCCTGATAAATGATTGGTGACTGTCACACACAAAAATTCACGAGATACGCAAGAAGATGCCATCATAAATAAATACGCTTATTTGCATGGAGCTGACTCCATATCAGCTTCTAGTGCCAGCTGTGTGCAGAGTTAGGTTCTCGGTGGAAACGTTCCAGGTTAAGTGTGTTTGACTTCTACTACAGTTGTACGCTTCCTGTTTACCGGATGCTACGGGTAGTCGTAACTTATGGCTAATATCTTGACTCACCGACGTCGCTGGGTAGTATGCACCACGTTCGTTGATTGCGAGTTTCCACTGACCCATTGAAATAACACCCAGGATTATCCGCCAAAATGGCCTGATTATCCTCAAACTGGCTGTGCCAGAAGTATCAATATAAAGCTCCTCAGACAGATGGAACACGGCAACTATCTCTCAAGCGATCCGCAAACTGAAACGAAGGTCCGCAATCCATGTAAGGTAAGCTGTGGCTATGTACCGTTCGAGTGTGAAGTTATGCAAATAAAAACTTGTCGGTTAATCGTGTATTGTCTCGATAAACGGGCGTGACTCTTGTGAAAACCCTTCTGACTTGCATTCCCTGATTTATCCTAACGACTTTGTAAGCTTCATTGTCCAGTTCGATTTCAAGTCATTTAACTGCATCGACCTCGTCACACAGTGTACATCTCTCTTTATCTCTCAAGCAATATGCCATTCGACCTGCGAACTGTTTCTCACCTGCCACTTAATTACCATGTTTCAACGTCCATGCGCACAACCTTGCTAAGTCAAACGACTGATTGTTTTTATTTGCCATATTGACCACTAGGTCTACTGGATGACCCAAACATAACCCTTCTTCATCGTCACCGCTTTGCACCCAGATTATCTGGTTATGGTAATAGTTTGTAAAAGTAACCGTTCAGATGTGAAAAAAATTAATATGTGCAAGACAAGAAAAGTAACTGCAGAAACGTCATATTTTCGAACCGAATATACTCAGATTTGCTGTCAATTAATCGAATTCAATGGTTGCAACGAAGTCGCCTTCAATGCTAACTTTGTTTTACTGTGGCAAACGATCAACAACGGCACAAGGCAAATTCATAGTGTAGTGTTATTACAGTGTTAGGTTTGTACTGACTCTAATCCCCGTTGTTTTAGCCGGCTGCTCGAGACTGTCAATCACTTCACTTACCTGGATAGTGACATCTTAACTAGCTGGCTAGGGATCCACGAGGACAGAGGAGGCATGTAGTATATTCATCAATCTTCGCCATTTGTGTAGTCCAGAAGACTGTCGAATAGAAGCAGGACTCACAATGCACTATAGATAAGAGACCTGGCAGGGTCGCCTGGTAGTAGCAAACAGACTGTTGGTACTCCAACACTGTTGTCTGCACCACTTGGCCCGCATGAATTGGGCGTTGATTCTGTGAGCAGCACGACAGTCCGTCAACGAAGATTTGTTAAATCTACAAATTCACTACCAACACCGACTTAATGAAAATGCACAATCGTCGCTAGTTAAGTCATGCACTCCGTACGCCGATGGAGCGTCTGTTGTATCGTGCACTGTTCACCGTGGCTGCTAGTGTTAGAAGGAAACCTCAGGAAATCAGGTGATGATAAGCTATGAAAACTTGGACCGCCCAATTGGGCAAAAGTGGGAGCTGCCGTCTGTCACGTTACGGACTGCGTAACCATTCAAACGGCAGATTGGAAATGTTCTCGGACATGACAGATAGTCCCAAACCGTGACTAATCTGTATCCGTAAGATTATCTCCATGAGTATCCGTCGGTTTTGATTGGTTTTTCCTCTTCATACATTTATAATCTGTTATTTCGCGGACAAGTGTCGGAAACAACAGCAGTCTAAGCCACTCTCTGCTCATTGGTAGAGTTCAAGTCAGAAACTGAAGGCAGGTGAGACATCAAACGGAGAATACTTTAAAACCAAAAGATAAACAACATTAGTAGCAGTAGAAAAACAGGATAAAAATACCTGGATAGGCAGCTGCGATAGCTCCCGGATGAATAGATCGCACTGCTGAGTAAATTCATTTTCTTTGTATATGACGTTCACCAGGCCACGAGAAAGGGCTTCATTGACAGACAATCGATGATTGAATAGTAGGATTTCATTAGCCTGGAATTGCCATGAAAATTGTCAGAGATCTTCATGGTTGAATGGAACATTGTTAATAGATAAAACGGTAAGGATTAGTTGAAGGTTTCTGTTAAACTGGCATTAGCCATGAAGACAATCATTATACAGAGCCACAAACTGCGACTTTGTGTGCAACTCAAACGTGGTAATCCCAAGGAAAAACAGATTGAAGGATAAATGAGACAAACGGAAAATGTAAAACAAGAGAGAAACAATCAGTCAGTACGTTTGGCTTCCTTACGTTTCTTCGCCAAGAAACCGGAGCTTTTCCGGATCAACTTTGAACGAAGTAACGATAAGAGTTAACTTAAGAAAATGACAATGAAACTACCGGAATTGAACAGATCGTCTTTGTTTAGGGAGCAGTTAAGCCTACATGGTGATTCTGCATAAATTCAAGGAGAAAAGTGTACATTTTGAAATTTTACTAGTGGAACGTCAACCACTTGATCACAGTTTCCAAAGTCATGAAGACATTTACGGTTGACGTACTTCACAACCCACATTTCGCTCGACATGACCCTTCAGTACTGTGTAATTCCCGTTCCATAAGAGAGTTCGTGTGGTTGTGAGGTAAATTTGTTGACCACGACGCCATTGACCTCACACATAAATGACTAGTAAATTGAGAAAATCGTTTTGAATTATGTTGGCACGCGCAGAGAGAGAGAAGCTTAATCAGATTAATTCAGTCGCACAGGACTGGTCAATCAGACGGTGCAGACTGGAGAGATCTGAGCCATCGGTTCTGCTCAAAACGTTGATAAGCAAGCAGTTCCGGATTCAACTGAAGTTACGCCTAGTCGCAGTAAGACGATTCAGATCCGAAGCCCAACTGTGATTGATTTGTCGATTAAAATTGAAAAGCCTGACTGTTTTCCACAAGAGACAAACAACAAGAGCCAAATCAGCCTGAAAGATATGAAATCAACAGTGGTTATCCCTGACTTAAAACGATTCAAAGGCTGTGGCTGCTGTTAAATGACCTAGAGAGGCTTGCACCAAGTGCAAAATACCGCCCATAAGAAGCTTTAATAACGTGGCAATAAAGTCATTAAAAAGTTAATACAAGAAAGGTCCAAACCATTCGTAACTGCAAGTTCCTGATTATATTTAGCTTTTTGAATCAGTGTGAACACCGTAGTGGAAACCACGTCCGACGAATGGAGAGTGTGACGGGAACAAACAAAACGGTCAAAATCTCTGGCCATAATCTGACAGTTAACAAGGAACAAAACCATCGTACACTGAGGTCTGGACAAAAAGCCTGCTACTACGATCATGTCTATTTCATTGTAGACCAATTACTAACGCTTGAAACTGTCAGACGACCATAGTTCTTCATTTCTAAACGCCCCCTTTCTAGAGAAAACGAGTCTGATCGATAAGGATGGACAGGGAGCCTTGGAAGGTGGAGGAAGTAACGACCAACAACTTCCTCAAGTTAAGCTTTAATCTACCACACTTAACCGCTACTTGGAATACAGGTAGAAAAAACTATTCCGATCGAGGAGGATTGTTGAGGATATTTGTAGCTCAGATATTATAATGATTAGGTGTGTATTTGAAAGGTCACAAGAAATGCCCATCATTTGGTGTTTGCCTTTTACACTGACTAATTGCATTTTATTTATAATCTGGAGTGGCATTATCAGTGAAGGTGTTCGGAAATTGAGGTTACGGATTTCGCAAACGGGATGCAAAAACACAAACATTAACCCGATGGACCATAGGTTTGATGAAACCGAGAAAACACTGTCCTAAACCTTAGATGAACGGTTATCCCTATTCGGTATACGCTACCAGTCCCCGAAGCTATTGAGGGTATCAAATGATCACTGGGTGATCTGCGCTGGAACAGTCAATAAGGGGATGAGAACGGTTTGAGTTTTACATAACCATCCAGTATCAATTCAGTTGTATGGTTTTCGTCTGTTGATAGTGAAACAAGGATTTTGGCAAATATATTGACGACTTGATATTTTAAGGACGTCCCTGTCAAATGTCGGCGCCTGGTGAACCTGATGCATTGTACCGCTGCAATCGACCATAAAAGTCAGTATAACAAGCACGATGTAACCTCAAACACCCACGAACAGGGTTACACCATGACCATTGTATTATTTTCTAGGGGAAACCGCACAAGGAAAAACACCAGCTTTGTTAAACTTTATTAGTAAAAACGGTCAAGAACCTAACTAGAAAATACTGTGACTCCAGTCGTCCTCACGGCAAAACAGAAACGTGGAGAAGGAAAGAACTACCGAAATGAATAAAAACGGTTACAGCCAGCCTTCGAAGGAGTGCAAGCACGCCGTTGACCGCTGTGCATTACCGTCTTGGGAAACGTGTTTAATCAAAGACTTACGCGATCACAAAGACATCAACCGTGTAGGCGAAACCTACACATAGTGCGTAACGAAATAGTCAGGATTACCATATTCTATGGCCACGTCGTTGTTTGATCACCACGTGACTTTACCTAACTGTTGGTAGTCTCAGTATATAAGGCAAGATACTAAAAACGCCCAGTTGGCCAGCGGAGTAAGTGATCAGACCACTGTAGACAAGGCAACCGGATTAGCTAACCTGTTCATAACGTACATCACTACCTCTGGGCTTAGTGAGCCGACGTAAAATGAGACCAGTGGGTAACCTGGACACAAAAAACACTAGACTGATGCTTCTGTGGTTGGTACATAGTCTTTCGGCCCCGTTTTTAAAAACGGGAATTATCGTTAATGAGCACCAATCACGGGGTATCACTTCAATTTTCAAAACCGTCTGAAGGAGTTTCGTCAGTTGTGATGTCAGCTTATCCCCATCATTCCTGAAATGAGAAGCAGAGAGGAGATCTCGTTCAGTAGCTTTGTTACACAGCGCTGACTCAAACTCCAGAGCCACTTTTGCCTTCGACGAAGGGCTGTCTGAAAGGCAATAACTGATCAATCAATCACCGTCGTCCACACGGTCCGGCCAATGCAAGCTGTATTGTTTAAAAAAATCTCAGTCCATCTGTCAAATCGATACGACTGGATGATATTCAGGGGGTTGATTTTTCAAATATGGTCTCACTGGCATTAATACAATGGCCAACATAACCAAGAAATAGCTTTTTGTTGTTCCAAGATGAAGATTCTCGCTTCCTCTTTCGGCCAATCAAGTGATGTCTACAATCCTTTCAGGAACCTTTAATCAGTCCGGCGGTCGTCTCAAGATTCAGAGTCACGTGGAATCAAACAACAGTTGTTCATACAGTTCGTCGACGTGATATAAGTTCAACTTTGTCGTAAATACAAGCTTTCATGGCTGCTATGATTTATTATTAGTATTCGTGAGGTATATTCACTGAGCAAACTGTTTATCAGTGCCTCCTGGTAAGCGTTCGTTACACTCTTTTCGCCCAAATATCCGCTGGTAGTCTTGACGAGGAGAAAATGGGCACGCACTACTGCGAGATCCTAGTTCGGATGAATGTTTCAAAATGCACGACAATCCAGTAGAGTGGTGACACTTTCAAATTACTATTACATGGTCGATTTACGTCCATGGTTGAGAAGCATAAGGCGATCTATATGTGAAAGTGTATTTTCCTGCGTTGTACTGCCCGGACACCAAACACACCATGCAGTAGCCTATCATCTGGATAAAGAAAACCAAGTTGAGCGTTCAGGTTGCCCGTCAATATGACGATGTCACAGTGTTTCGTCTGCTCCATAAGGTCGGCAAAGGCGTCGTGGAACGTACTCTTGGTAGCATCTGAACTATTGTCCGACATAATGAATATGCAACGTTATCCTGATTTGCATTGACAGACTTCAACCGATGTGCTGAGTGGGACAGCGCCCAACTGACTGTACAATGAGATCCAACCGAACAAACATTGCTCTGCTTTGAAACTCGAAACGATTTCCAATTCAGTTGATCAAGAGATTCAGGTACAAGGTCAGCGGAGACCCTGTGTGAGAATCGTCGGAATCGGAAGCTACCTAAAGGCAGACTCAATTGAAAAACGGAGTCAGAAACGTAAATTCGCGTTTTCAAGACAAATGATAATAACTGAACTACAGATAACTACATGACGTGCGCGACTGGATGAGACTGTGTTCAGCGGGGTTGACTGAAAAAAACTGCGAATCCGCCTGCATCATGTGGAAAGCTCACAAGTATATTCTGCTTACTCATGTAAGTAAGTAGTACAAAATATCAAGACAATTGCAACGACAATTTGAAAGCGATAGCGTGAAAAAGTGCTAGCCGAGCACCCGTACAAATGCTTGTCACATAGGAATAAGGACCGCAATGAAAAACACATTGCTAGTACAGATATACCCGAGAGAAAAAAGCTGTTGCAGTGTTCCACTTGATCACAGATATTTTGTTCAGTACACTCTCGGTGCAACAGCACCGACCGAACGATTACTCGCACTGACTTATTTGGACTCTAATCATGAAGACAGTGCAATTGGATAAAACCACTGAACGCGCTGAAAGTTGGGAACTAGCGGCGAAGTTTAAAAGACCAAAACTAACCTTAGTCGATCCCATAAGCAAGGGAAATGTGTAGGACGAGCATCCTTCGGGAGCTACGCCAAGCTGCGTAAATGGGGTTTGAAAGTAAACCTGAGAACAGAAAACAAAAACAGGCACCCCATACAGAATGTAGTGACGTTTTAAATCAATACGCGGTTATAGAATTAATACTTAACATGGTCAAAATAAGCTTTCAACATAAAACGCGCAGAAACCCTTCATAATTAAGCAGCATCAGCAACACGTGAGGCAACTTTGTTGACCACTACTCCCTCAACCTTGCATTAGGGACGCAGAACTATATAAAACGGGATTAGTGACGCAGTGATTGACTCGGTTTTTGATGAGAACGTGAGTCAAAGTTCACACCTCTGTCATGGCAAGGGAGGACGCTAGTGACGAACCGTAAAAAATGAAACTGGAGTCTAGTGTTTCGTATAGAAAGAGACCGGCTGAAAAACACCATGCAAATGTGAAAGTTGTTGTCAAATGAGAACGGTGTTAAACACAAAATGCTCAGTACAGAACTGTCTTTAAGATGACTTAAATGTAATCACACCTTTTGTAATTAGAACAGTACATCAGCTGATTCAATCTGCAATGAAACATTAAATGCCGGTTACGACCTTGTTGCAATCGATCAGTCCAGCTGATGTCATTGCGGTTATTGTATAAAATGGGGTGTTTCCTTTCCCATGAACTAAAAAATCATCTCTCGGAGCGCACAAAGCGTACTATTGACTTGGCCATACGGGGAATACGGGTCCCTCAAAAATATGCTCTTCTCCAAGCTTGGTTCTGATCGGCGAATAAAACAGCATGACCAGACAGAAGAAAGACTCGCTTTACAATAATCATGAGTTGATTTGAACAACGCTGTACGTAGCAGTTTACAAAATTTCACAATGACGAACGATGCGCTGTAACAAACGAGTTTCGACCGTTTGAAGTTAAAACTGCGGAGTGTGCATCATGATTCCTTGTGATTTCCCGAACGGTGAGAATAATCACGAACATATGGAAGTTAGAACGTTGCTGGAAATTTCGCACGCAAAATAAGAAAAATGACACTATTCATCTGGATAACAGAAAGCGAGACGAACAACTAGTTGGTGTTGAAACGAAAAGAACCGCGTACTTTATCCGAAGCGATTACGTGATCGTAAAGAGCCAAGGTCGTGACCGGGATACCAATTGCAGGCCCGTTCACCAGGGCAATTAGTATTTTTGGGAAGGTGATTAGAGCATCCACAAATCTTTGCACAGTCTGCAATAACTGAATGGAAAGATCCTGAAGGTTTCCTCCGTTCCTTACAGTCTGTTCGAATATAGAGAAATCATTGCCACTTGAGAAGAAGTCACCAAGGCCTGAAAAACATAAGTATAAGCGCGACACGTGGTGAATACTGACTCCGAGACGTGTTACACGCACCTACATATTGCAATGTGCACACCATGATAGACTGTTTGAAAAGAACATTGTCTCAATAAGTCCGAAATGCCACTTGCGATACTCAAGCAACACTTAGCATCCAGATAAGCAGATAGGTGCGTTTCAATTAACCTTGAACAGATAGCACCCAGGTACGTACGTACGTACAGCAGGTCATTTCACATCAATATAAGTTTAAATATGGGGACAAACGAATCTCTTGTCGAGAGGGCTTATGGCGATCCCGTGAGTTACACAGCGTAATTCACTTGAACAGTTTTGCGCCCTCAACGAGCCAAATGAAACTATAGTGAGAATCGAGTTTCATAAACATGACCTCATCAGTTCATTTGAAACATCGACATAAAAATAAGACCCCTTTCATAAACACTCGTTGAAAAATAATTATCATCAAAATAATATTGCTGATAAGTTGTCTTCACTAAAAATATCACCCTGCTGATCACGGGGCAGTATAGACTAAATGCCACTGATCAGCGTACATCTAATACACACAATTCACGCCGAACCCACAAAAGCATTCTGATGAGAAAGGCTACTGCCTCAGAATTATGGTACAACTCCATTAATTACTGATAAGTAGTTTGGCAGATTTGTTAATTTAGAAGAGATCCATTTGCGAAATTCTGAACTTCGGCTGGATTCGAACCAGCGACAGAAACACCATGCCCAAACGCGGCAAGCGCTCTACCAGCTGAGCTACGAAGCCACGCCGGAAGCTCAGAAATTTCACATTTGGACCTAGTTACCCACCAAACGAAATGTGTCACATGGGCATGGTGTTTCTGTCG
>JTDE01000609.1:205380-219422 GCA_014338405.1 Paragonimus skrjabini miyazakii
AAGTCCAGATTTTTCGCAAATGGGTCTCTTTTAAATTATCAAATCTGCCGAACTACTTATCAGCAATTCAATATCAATGCTCATCGGTGGCGATGGTAGACTCCAGCGTGAGCTGATCGAGAAATTCTTGCTTGGGCAATCAATCGGCTGGATCATTTGGTGGATTCCATATGACACAGTTGGTTGGGTGTGTAACTAGGTCCAAATGTGAAATTTTTGAGCTTCCGACGTGGCTTCGTAGCTCAGCTGGTAGACCGCTTGCCACGTTTGGGCATGGTGTTTTTGTCGCCGGTTTGAATCCAGCCAAAGTCCAGATTTTTTGCAAATGGATCTTTTCTAAATTCATTTATGTTTATTGGATCCAGCAGTACAGGGAGAACGAAAACTTACACTGTGGCATGATGCAGTTGAACCACAGACGATGTGGCATGAGACGAATTACGCCAACTCTTCAGTCCAACTACTGCCTTCTGACCACATATGTTATCACTGAGTAAAATTCTGAATAGAAATCAGTGGTTGAAACGGATGATATAAATATATTTTCAGACGGTTGGCTAAACTGTGAACATTGCTAATGGAACCCCATGTTTCTGGGCGAGGAATTCGAACCGGAAAATTCATTAACATTTCTGGTTATTCCGCTTAATCCTGATTTATTCTTTTTAACCTTTCCAGTAAGGTTTTCTTCATCTAGAATATTCCACGCTACCGTCACGGTGAGTGGCGGCCCGAGCCACAGTACCTTCGACCTGGCTCAAGGCTGTTGTGACGATGATGATGGCAATAGAAGAAAGTCGCGGATGATAGGCGTCTACGCAGCTATGCAAACCTGCCAACTACTACCGTTGACGTGTACGCTCTCATCACGCACTCTTGGACAGAAAGATCATTTACAGTGTCCACCTTGTACACAGCAGTTATATCCACTGAAAACCGCTTCATAAAAGCACAAACAGGGCCAGTTAGCACTGGTTGGTCAGCCAAAATTTGACATTAAATCGCTCCTGCCGATTTTGGATAAACCATCCAACTACGAGTGATCCATAATCCCAACAACGTTGATTCAGAAGGTCGAGTTAGTAGGACTCTTCCAAGTCTGAGAAAAGGTCAGAAAAGACGATCGAAAAGATTGGAAGTTAACTATCCCAAAAAAATAACGAAAAAATTCTTTCCCACCAAGAACGTGAATTAATCGAATACGTAAATTATCTACCAGAAAAGTCACTCCAAATGGAGCAACTAGAAACAACATGACAAAACAGCCGCCAGCCAACAGGAAATCAACTCATTAAAACAATCGAGTAGAGATGAAGATGACAGCGTATCAAACAATGCTAAGCAAGAAAAAATTTAGTAGGTATGCCACAACAATCACACAAAAAGAGAAAACAGATACATACTCTGTGTGCAGTCATGCCACAAAATTAATCAAGACTGTTAACTGCAAGCTGAAAAAGACAAAATCGATGGAAACTTACGGCAGACAACCAAACCAAACATACTCCAACTAATTCAACATTCGACCTCGCACCAAAGATAGAACGACAAACGCACTAAGCGCAGATCCAATACGTGCCGTGATATGAAACACTCTCACTTGACCGCCTAGTTGGTGTACAGTGAACACCAGTAAATCCCCGATTAACCGATTTCCACACGAATCTGTTGTGTCGCTCACCTTGTTGGTTAACTAAACACCATATAACTAGGGTTGTGCATAGTTCAACAGAAATTGAACAACACCATTAATGAGAATTCGTCGTGATAACAGCCGCGTTCTCAGTGTAAGACAACTTAATCTTTCGTACGGGATTGTATCGGTCGGCCAGTGTATCATCTTCCTGAAATATCCAACCATTCCGGATGGACAACATTAAAAGCAAATCCTTCGCAGTAAATTCCAACACATTAAATTACTGACGGCGTGACTCAGAAAGATAAACAAACCACCTTCACCAGATTAGATTGCGGTTCATGCATATACTGAAGTAATACGACCTTACAACGCATATCTTCATGCCATCGTTGAATCCCTCACCCTCTAGTCGCCACTTGTACAATATTTCACCCAATATTATGTGACAAAATCGCGTAAACTGTGCACATTATCTGACTGCAAAATTTTGAGATTTGTCAGGTCCCAGTGAACCAATCTGTGATAACTCCTACCATCCAATTCTTGCGTAACAGTGTGCACACCAACTCTGACCGCAACATTGAAAACCACTTAGAGATTGCCGTGCATATCTGATAGTTTGTGAGGAACATTCGTAAACAGAACATGCCTGTCATGCCAAGAGTGTTGCGTCACCCTGAAATTCATAGATCACATGTGTGTATCTATTGCCAGACACTTGCCGTCGACACTTGAACACACTGGATGATGGAAGATGGAGAAAAATGTAAATCAGAAGAAATAAATCGTTCCGGAACAAAACAATGCAAAGATCGCCACTAGATAAGGCACGCAGAGTTACCGTTGGGTAATGAAGTTGAGTTTGCTCATCGGTTCACATACTTAGGAGGGTGTGTTAGCAGAGGGAGGATATAGAAAATGTAAAATGGGTCAGTATCGCTAAGGCTACGGCAACTTTCATCAACTCTGACAGCAGATGCATCTCTCTGTAGTTCAAGATAGAAAAGATGCCTCAAGCTCGTGGGGACCGGCCGCTCATGGTGGAAGATGTAACTCACTTATCAATGTCCACATTCAGCTGTATGCAAAAAATACTAGTTTTAAGCGTTTGTGTCATCAAGCGTTCGTTGCCATGTGGTTTACAAAGATACGTGAACTGGACATTGCTAGACCAAACAAGTCTAAACAATAACAGTCGCTGAAACTGAGATCGAACCCGCAACTGGTAGTCGGGCGTCGATAAGTATAAGATGAGGCTATTTGGTAGACAGGATGAAGCGAACTTGTTCACTCAGTTTCCAAGGGCGTGTAGACTCAAGCGGTTGAACGATGCAGCGAAGATGATCAACCATCGTCCGTTACACCGAACAGTTTGTCGACGCTGCAGAAAGCTGGCGTACCACACGAAGTGTCGTATTACAGCGTGACACACAGAAATGAGGATAATGACCAGAATGTTGATTAAATCCGTCTCATGGGCTCGGGATCTCATATGGCCAACATAGACGTTGGGGAAGATAGCAGCCAATCAGTTTCATCATCATCATCACAGACAGCAATACACCAGTGGTTCACACTGATGCTTAACTGCCACACAACCATGAAGAAGAAACAAACCCTGTTTAGAAAGAGAGAAGAAAAAGGGAGAGGGTAGGGGACCTAACCGCTAAAAATAGCTACATCTACACTCTAACATACAACATCAAGGTGCCTACACCTTGCAAACAAACAACCGAGCTGTAAGTGAAAGTAAGGCGTCATCAGCAAGACAGCTTCCTTGCGGCTTTCACTGCCTCGCGTCATTAAGTGCACTCACTTCACAGACAACTCGGACAAACAACGACAACATTCACGCCACTGAGCTCGGTTAGCCGCCATCTCACCTAAAGTTTCAAGCCACCGACTCTCTGAGTCGCGAGGGCTCCAACCCGGGAGACGAACCCGATCTACAGTGCTCAACCCCTTCGTGAACGATTTCATTTGTCTACGCCAGGTCATCATCTGTCCACCTCACACCTTCCGTCAATCGGCCGCAGCGTCGGCAAACAGTGCTCGGTGTGGCAAACGATTAGCTGGCATCTTTAATACATGACCTAACCATCTAAGTCTGTGCAAATGTAATGACTCAATAAAAGAACTCGTTTAACAATCAGTGCCAAACACCCGCTTCCTAACCTTCTCGTTGCTTACTCGTTGGTGCCACCCGATACGAGCGATTGAACGCAGACATCGGTGGTCGAATACCTGGAGACGGTTCACGTCCTCCACTCTGATCGGCCATGTTTCGCTGCCGTAAAATAACACAGTCCTCACTGTAGTCTGATATACGCGACCCTTAAGTTTCAAGGAAATACCTCTCTATCGCCATAGGTGCCTCAGATTAGTAAACACCGCCCTAGTCTTGGAAATAAGCGCCTCTTTTTCATTCCCTACACCTCCACCGCCGCCGCTGATGCAGCTTCCCAGGTATACAAACCGGTCAACAACTTCCATGACTGCATTATCTAACATTAAATCTACGTGATCACAGCAATCTTGCAGAAGTACTTTGCATTTCGAGGCCTCAAAGCGCATTCCGAAGTACTTAGCAGAACACGAAATTGCATTCAGCGTTGCTTGTGCCGCTTGAAAGTTGTCAAACAGCAACACCTTATCGTCAGCATAATCAAGAACAGTCAGCCTTCCACCAGGTAGGAGGTCCACACCGGCATCATTTGAGTGACGCAAACAGTCCTCCATTATTTCGTCCATGACGAAATTAAACGAAAGTGGTGAAAAGGGACAGCCTTGATGAACGCCGCTCCTGGTGCTGAAACTGTCAGACAGCTCATCGTAAACCCTAATCTGAGCCGAAGTATGGGAGTAAAGCGCCGACAGTATATTCACATATTTGGTCGGCACACCCCTGCGTCTAAACGACTCAGAAAGTGTAGATCGATCCGCCGAATCGAATACACCTTTATAGTCGAGAAATACGGCAATTGTTGGCCGGCGATATACATGACGCTGCTTCAAAATTTGACGAAGGGTAAAAATATGATTTATACATCCCCGGCCAGGACGAAACCCTGCCTGTTCTTCTCTAATGTTTAATTCCCGAACTGCAGTGAGTCGACGAAGTATGATAGAGGCCAGAACCCCAGAAATGACTGGGGTCAAACTAATTCCCCCATGGTTTTCACAAGAGCTCCTGATACCCTTTTTGAATATAGGAACTATTATCGCGTGACCCCAGCACTGACAGATGGTCTCCGTCGACCACACAAGTTGAAACAGCCGAGTCAAGGCCTCGACTAACGCCTCTCCACCTTCTGTAAAAAGTGCCGGCACGAGATCATCTGGATCGGCAGCCTTATTACGATTGAGAGCCGAGATGCAATTGCGAACCTCAGTCTCAGTGGGTAGTTCTAAATCTACCGACCAGGGCATTACATCAGAAGTTTGTGGAGGCAGCACGGTAGAAGCAGGAGGCCAGCTAAATTGACCCTCAAAGTGTTTCGTCCAGCGTTCCAACCTTCTGGACTTATTATAAATTAGTGTGCCATCTGCCTCGCTGATAGCTTCACTGACAGACGGTCGCTTGGGACCAGTGGCACGGATCAGCTTAAAGAGTTTGCCGCTGTTCCCTGAGGCAAAAGCGTTCTCCATTTCCTTAACCTTTTCCAATAACTAAGCCTCACGATAAGCCTTTAGACTACGTTTCAGCTTCCTACGGATATCTCTTCTAGAATTATTATGTGAACTACCAGGAGGAATCTTCTGTCTGGCTTCTAACAACTCCAGAGATTCCTCTAAAATTCAATGTTTGTCAAACTTATGTACCCCTATACCGCATGCTATAGTACCTGCTTTCTGAATAGCCTGTGAGATTTGTGTCCAGCAGCTACTAGGGTCTTCGGAGAGAGTACCACAAAGGCGGCTTTCTAAGCTAGTTTGGTACTTATGCTTTACCGATGGTAAAGTCAATTTCTCAACAGCTAGTAGTTGTTGTTGGTGGGGTCGTTGTCCAGCAAAAGTAAGAACAAAACGACAACATACCAATACATGATCTGAGTCCAAGTACGTGCTCCAATAAGGACGACAGTCTTGGATGGAACCACGCCACCTGTAACTAACAGCTATGTGGTCTATCTGAGACCAGGCCTGATTTGGAGCAGGCGGGCGCCAAGTATAGCAATGACGTGAACGATGCCTAAAACTAGTGCTGGCTAAAAATAGCTGATACTCAGCGCACAGCTGCAACAATCGCCCACCATTATCTGACCGACGTGACGCTATCCCAAGCCTGCCACCTAAACGAGATTCGGCCTCACCAAGGCGACCGACCTGAGCATTCATATCTCCGGCCAAAACTACTATATCAGAACCACGTGTCGACCGAAGGAGAGCGGCCAGATCCGAGTAAAACGCGTCTTTGACGCCGACGTCACTACAGTCAGTAGGAGCGTAAGAAGACACAATGAATAAATTTCTGAAAGTCTTGCGTCTAGAGTTGGTCTTAACGGAACCTGCCAAGCGGACAGCACAAAGTCTACTGTTAACAGGAATCCAATCTATCAATGAGGCTGCGGCCGTCGAGCTAAGGACTATACCTATTCCAGCCTGACTTGTAACAGCGGTTGTGGAGTCACCCGAAGTGTATAACCAGTATCGGGTAGACAATGCGGGTGCTGTTATTTCCATACGCTGACTACTGTCCTGGATTCTGGTTTCCGAGATACAGCAGACATCGACATGCAACGAGTCTAACATTCGTGCGAGAGCGGCCTGTTGACCTATCTGTTTTAGAGTGCGAACGTTGAAGGCACCTATATTAATTCGCATCCTAGGTCTAAGCAAGGGACGAGGGAGGCATGAAGCTGAATGGCAAGAGACGGAACTTACTGGCCCAATGTTACCACGGTTAGCTATATATGTTGTGGGACCTGTGGAGTAATTATCAGAAATGGAGGTTGGGAGGGGCCTGAGAACTAAATTTGATAGGACAGTGGGAGAGAGGTCAGCAGTAGCATGTTTTCGCCTATCCACCCTGCTGTATGCAGCAGATAGGGCGACCCGGTTTATACTGCGAGACGGCCGATGCAGTATGGAATTACTGGTGTTGTGACTATTCACGGTTGTGTGTGGGCTGAGATACTGCCAGGGCGCCCAGACCTAGACAGGAGAACGATTAGGGTTCTCAACCAAAGCCTTTGGCTCAAAAGCCTATACCGCAAGGTAGCGCGTGAATCATTTTCAGTGGAGTGAATTGAATGTAATTGTTTGAATGATATTCCTGTAAACAGTGGTGATTACATCGTGGCGGTGGAAGTCGTAAAGAAGCTTTTTCACAAACATCCCTTTAACCCGGTTTTTGATTGGGTTATATGTAAGATGTGCGCACATGACATTGAATGCTTGAACTTTATGAGTCTTCTCTTCCCTCTTTTATCTCAAAACCAGGATCGTTAGTACTTCCATTCTAATAGTTATATGATGGTTCAGCATCAGTACCAGCGATTAATGTATCGTTGTCAACCATGATGAGGATGACAATGATTGCACACTGATCACATCCATACATCTGGTTACCGTGGGCTTATTTCAGTAAAGATGGCGTTTCGGTTGTTCTCAACTTCTTAATTTAAGCTATCTGTGGTATACAAATTTCTCTTCACACGCCTCCTAATTTTATCATCTCAGTTTTACAACAGATATGGTGTGTCCAAGGAAGTACAAACAACACAGAGCAACCCGTGACGAAGCCACTCTGTCCTCTGGTTTCGGTCATCGAAACAAGACAATCTGGAACATTCCGAACTTTTCAACCGTGCTGATGCTAAAAGAGCTAACAAAGTTGGTTTTGTGGAGATCGATTTACTAAGCGAAAATTGATTAGCAAGTTTAGTATCATCTGGAGCATTGAGTGAATGACAGACACCGATGAGGAGCATTCGACTGTCATAAAAGAGATAAATGTCTCTAAGCTGTAGACAAGTCGATGAGCATTAACTATAGATGAGTGTCTCTTAGTCAGCCATTTGATAAGTGCACAGTATAGAAGTTAAACCGTAAGTTTTGTTTCGAGTAATACTGAAGGACTGAGTTCCCTCTCTCCATTTCACTAGAACAGCAAGAAAACATGATAAAAAGGACGAGTTTTAACATGGTCATAAACACAGTTTATAAATTCTACGTGGGTGATATTTCAATTGTTAGTGATGATGAACATCGCTGTCCACAAAACAATCTTTACATCCAAGTGTTAGAGTCACCAGCGGGTTGAATCTAATAGAAGCATCCTAAATATTTTATTTGCCAAATGTTAAGATGGCACAGTGAGACAGTTTGTTTGCCGAAAAATCACTTGGAATAGTGACCAGCTTCCGGTATACAGCATACAAACGTAGCAGAGTCGAACGAATATGTAGAAGGAACAAAATGAGTTATTACATAAAACTTTGTTGACGAACGTATACCTCACAAATTTAGATATATTTGTGACAAATCGAGGACGGAAAGACACTTGATGTATGCATTACCCAGGGCGATTTTTTCTAAAGTTACTGTTTCGTGAAGGTCATCAGGTCAATGTTGCGCGTCACGAACGTCAACCTACCTCGAATCGTTGTTCAACTGTGTTGGTCACTTCCAGCCCAAGAAGTAAGTCTCATAAATGTGACAATCAATCCACTCAACTATCATGTTTAACACGATGCGGTGAAACATGCATCAGCAGACTAGTAGGGTGTCCATATCAGTGCATGGCCCAAAATCACCCACTTAGTGTCGGCGCAGTCGATGATGCGGAACAATTCGGAAGCTAGCCGAAAGAGATATGCGTGGCCACTGATTGCGAAACATACTGACTACAGATCGGAACACAGCCCCGATCAAAGCCTTCATTGTGTTGGTGTGTAACATTAACACCAAACCTACGTGATCAGTGAAGCCCTGTTGGTTGAACGACGAACACCAACAGTGTATGCGCCAAAGAAAACAATTCATACTATCTATCTGCCCGGGTCGTCGTCCTTTAATTTATCCTCCCGATTAAATCCGTTTAATCGCTGTTGCCATGAGCGCTGATACATAAGCACAATAGTGATCAGCTGCAGACAAGACAAAAAGGAAATGTTAACATCTGCCGATAGATGTCTTCTTGGCGCCCTGTAAACACTGAGGACAAATAAAATTTCCCATAAGAGAGGGAATAACACGAAAAAGGTGTGTGCATGAAAAAGTATGGCCAACTCTGATTAGTACTGCAGTCAAAGAACCGATGAGCACGATTCACCATCAGTGCATGGTAAACTAATCTCACCTGTAACAAAACATTTTAAAAACAGCGGTCAAGTGCAACACTCACCAGATACAGTGACCAAGTTTACTTGAGGATTATGAGTCGCCTGCTCCAAAATCGAGACCATAGTTTCGTACATCTGAGATTAAAAGGAAAAGCGGCAGGAAAAAAAGGAGCAAGAAGAAGTTAACGGCAAAGAACTATTTCGGACAAACATATGCGAAAAACAGCAAATCGCGGATCGATAGGCATACCTCGTGAAGGATGAGCTACGCATGATAGAGATTTGCCATTATCACCACCGTGTGTATCGAAGTTACATTTGAGATGCTCCTACGGAGTTATCTGAGGTTCGATGGTAGACGAGGTAGCACGGCTAATGTGCACATGGATAGGCTAACAGACACAGGAAGTAGTTGGCTAGTAAGGACACAGCAGATATGTATCAGCTAGATGCAGAGTAAACAAAGCTAGCACATCTATACCCAGTTGTCCAGCTGATGGGGGCACAGGCTAACACGTACGTGGTGAGCGCGCGGACGGACTCGTATGGCATAGAACGCACAAGGACAACACCTCTGAAAAATTCATCGTCTGCCTGCAGGTGCCTGAGTGATCCATCCATATTAGCATAGGCACTCGTCGTCGTCTTCCGAACGACCGGATACCTCGGGCAAGTCTTGTCCCGGGTGCTAGAGCGGTGGCCCTCTAGGCAACAGTCTGACGGTTGTCGTGACAGCTGGAGGCATGCTGAAACACCCACAGTAGTCAATCGATCGTGACCTCCAAGTCTGGGCAAATAGCGTCTAGAGTAGATAGCAAATTATCACAAGCCCACTCTGGTTTTGGATGATTCGGACTAGACTCGGGCGAGACAAACCAACTCACGTGGTGGCGTAAGGCTTTCCTAGCCACTGCGTTAACGGAACAGTAAAAGTGAGAGCACACTAACTGCAATCGACTGCACTCCAGTACTTTGGCACGTCGAGATAAAAGTGGGCACTGAGAGCGATTGACTAAATATGAAAATGTGTTGACTGGTAACTGATAATGAACAATCCAAACAATTCACGACAGAAATCGATTACTGGATGCACACCATCTATGCGCCTCGCTTCACTAGTATCTTCTGAACAACATCTTTTGAATAGTAGACCTAATCAAAGTTCTAATTAATTTAAGCTTTTCCGACATTATCCTCACAGGTCTATAGAAGTTTCTGTTAATACCACGTTAACTACACTTCTCAAACATGTATAAGTTGTCACTGCTTCAACTGACACTAAACTTCGTCCCAGGAACGCGTAATTCCCCGACCTTTACGGTGTACAAACCTATAAGCTTAATCCTATAATATGGTCAGCACAACATATTACGTCTTCACTTGCTACATGTAAATACAGAAATTAGTTTTTGGTTGCCTTTCAGTGCTTGACGGCCCACGTGATTAATGATGAAGGCCAATTATTTATCAGGCCACTATTGTTCATTAAATGTGGTCCAACTCGGCATTGGTATACGAGAAGCGAACAAACGGCCCATTTCGGAACGAATTCACACTGACCACATTGTTCATCTTTTGTACCAAGTCAAATCACTAATATGCTATATGCCCCTGAGTCGCGTATTGTCAGATTTTTACATGTTCAACTGAAGAACAGTCAACTAACTAAAAGTTAGTTAACGATCCACTGAGAAAAAATTGATTAATTTGTTTCATGCATCTGGCTTAGGTATCCCGTGATTCTTATTCCCGGCGTGATAGTGTGGTATACGTCAATAGTTCATTTGCGGTATCTACACAAGCATTGAATTGAACACCAATCAGTCGGTTTAGACCTTACCCGCATTGTTCCTCTTCCTGATCCGTTCTTTGAACGTTTTTGTGAATAGTGCTACACGCCTAACTCATGTACAGGATGTCGTTGCTCAAACTGACACCGAACTTGATCACTTTAGCACATACCACAGTAAACTCAACGTGCTACGAATACTATGTCGTCAGATATTTAATGCCCAAATGTAAAACATAGGATAACAGCCTAATCAATCATCCTCATAATTGAATATTTTCAAAGAGAACGGATGAACGCTGCATCATATTGTGGCAACAGAACAGTGTCGCCACACATCTAGCCACTTCAGCTGACTTCTCAACCGCCATTCACGTTGGGAATGCATATCGGAAAAATCATCCGCACACCAGTTGCTTCGCACGGTGGGTCACCACACCCCAGTGATTGGATTCAGCAACAGAGTTTGATGTCAGTCATTGGAGTCTTTCACCCGTGTACTTTGCATCTTCGGACAATTTTTCGAGAAGCACACATCACAGTGCATTGTGCGTGAGGCTATCTAGCATAGCCCACAGTCAGGGTTGATAACTTGCCTTAGTGAATGAGACATGTGTTTGGTGTAATATGCTAGCAAGCTTCGTTCTGCCACACAGCCAATTGTGTAAACGTTGCTTCCGCAGCTGCCGGCAACAACTGCATAGTTACGTATTGATAACATGAACAGAAAAGACAAGTAGTGCTTGCGAAGAAAACTTTCAACAATCGAATACAGACAACTCATCACCGATATGATAGAGACTAGCGCGACAGACTTCGCCAGATTTAAAGTGCAAGTGTACAACAAACACAACTGCTCCCACAAGAAGCATCAACGCCGAAGTCTAACTCACCATAATTTAATCACAGACGATGAAATTTTTATCTGCATTCAAGTGAAAGTGGACAAAAAGGACTACCTATAGTCGTCTAAGGTAGTGAAACATCGTGACCACTCTATTGTTAATCAACACTTCGCGCGCGCATAAGTATGGATAATTGGATCATTGAAAACAAGCGATATTTTCTATCCTGTAACTGCGGATAGGTACGAGCTTGAACGCGTGATCCTATGCATTCCAAGCCACAATAAAACATTGAGATTGAAGACGTAATACGTCTATTTCACTAAACGGGAAATATTTTGTGTCCACCACAAAGATAAAATCACAGACTAGTCTGAAAAGATGATATCTTCAGTCAGTGTTAAATTATCGGATAGACTTCATATAAACCATTCACAACAGCAAATCCACGCGGTAAAAAGATAAATTTTGCGAGATGTTAGCATTTCGTTTATTCTCTTTGGTCACATGTATACAACCTTTGGCAGTATATAAAAATGACGTGGCAACATGAACAACAATTGAAGATGACGCATACTAACAAACTTAGAGTCATTTCCACAACAATAAGTTCACAGAATGTTATGGGGAGACGAAAGACATCTGATTATAGATACACTCAAAGTGGTCTCGTTCGCTTACAAACACGAATAGTTTTGTGCTGCCAAAGTAGTAACCAGCACAATTTTCAAGGCGAATTTGGATGAGTTTGCATTTGTTGACATCGGACAATAAGTTATTTTATATGGACAATCTAAATCGTTCTACAGGTTTATCACATCCTGGCTACTGAAAAACTGACTATGTCGTGGATAAAGTATCAAACCTGTCTAGAAAGCAGTCTTAGCCGTTCTTACCCCGAAGACGTCAACAGTTGCTGGACCCAGGTCTCACCAGCCATTCATGAGACAGGTATTGTGGCATACATCACGGTAGTTCGTGGATTGAACAAACATTGGATCACGGAGAAATCCCTGAAGTTGTTAAATGCCAGACGGAACACTCCCCTTGGCAGTTCGTATTACAGGTTTAGGAGGAATATTTGCAGCAAACAGAAGCGCAGCCCGATCGCTGATCCTGAGACTAAGCTAGTGGACAAAGGTAAGAAAATAGAAATCGCTTTTGCTTCAGGAAACACTGGCAGACTGTTTAAGCCTATCCGTGCTATTGGTCCAACACGACCGTCTATCAATGAGGCAGATGGTACACTCATTCATAACAGGTCCAAAAGATTAGAACGCCGAGCAGAACACTTTGAGGGACAATTGAACTAGTCTCCTGCTTCTATTGTGTTACCGGCACAAACTTAATGCAGCACCTTGAACGGTATATTTAGGATCGCCAACTAAAATTACATTGCAACCGCATTTCAGTTGCTGGCCTAAATGATCTTCTGCCAGTACCTTCCAAAAATTATGGGGAAGTGTTAGCACAGTCCTCGGATCAATTGTTTCAACGTGTGTAGACCACGGTGGCTATCCCTCTATGTTGAGGCCAATCGATAATAATCCCTATACTTAGGAAAGGTGTCAGGGGCTCTTGTGAAAACCTAGGAGAATTAGCCCGACCCCAGTCATAACTAAGATTCTGGTATCCATCATACTCACTGTAACACAAGAGGCAAATATTAGGAAAGAACAGGCAGGATTTCGTCCTGGGCGGGATGTACTGGTCAAATTCTTACCTTTCATCAAATAGTGGAGCAGCGTTATATGTAACGCAGGCCAACAATTGCCATATTTATCGACTATAAGAGTGTGTTCGATTAGGTGGATCGACCCACACTTACAGAGTCCTTAAACGCAGAGGTGTATCGATCAAGTATGTGAACACACTGTCGGCGCTTTATTCCCATAGTTTAGCTCAGGTTAGGGTTTTCGGTTAACTGTCTGACAGTTTCAGCACCACGAGCGGCGTACGTCGAGGATGTCCACTTTCACCATTTTTTTTTCAGTTTCGTCATAGACGAACTAACAGAAAACTGTCTGCGACACTCACAAGATGCCAGTGTGGAACTCCTACCTGGTGGAAGACTGGCTGATCTTGTTTATATTGCCGACAAGGTGTTGACAATTTTAGTTTGACGATTTTCGTTTAGCACGAACAATGCTGACGCTATCTCGCACTCTGCCAAATATTCTTAAGCCCCAAAGTGCTTATGCAAGACTTCTGTGGTTATGTAGGCTCGATATTGGATAATGAAAATATTGAGGTTGTTGGCCAGTTTGTGTGCTTGGGAAGTTGTACTAGCGGCGACGGAAGAATAGTCAATAAACCAATAACGATAGAAGACATGCGTCGCGAGATGTTAACATTTCGTTTACTCTCTTCAGTCACGAACGTAAAACATTGGAATATATAGGACATGCGGATAGCAACAACAATAGAAACAAAGAATGGCTGAACATATGCCCAAGTGGTTGGTGCGCGCCATGACGCAACAG
>JTDE01000609.1:231196-242502 GCA_014338405.1 Paragonimus skrjabini miyazakii
AAAAAAAAGGGTTCACCAATGTGTAATGGCGATGCAGGAGTGAAACGTTCAGAAAAGAAATGCTCACTAATAAGGTTCGCCAGTTTGTAATGGCAACTGAAGGAAAAGCGCTGAAAATATCATTACTGGGGTTCACCAATTTGCAGTGAACCAAAAGGAAAGCGCTGAAAGAAAAATGATTAGCATTCGGGCTCACCAATTTGTTAGTGGACGAGGGTATAGCGCGTACCCACTTGTCCACTACAATATGCTTAAGGGTCGACAGAGTTAATCTATTCCAAAGACACATCGGCGAACTTTGACACTGCCGACACGGTGCTCTCACCACACGCCGTTAGTGTTTTGAAAACACCGATAGTCGAAAACGAACACTCTATGAACACCTTCTTTGCGAATGGACCATGTTCTCGAGCCGTACAATAGGACTGTGCTTACGATGGCATTATACACTCGACTTTTCACAGAAAGATAGAGACTGTGCCGGCGTCAGAGATTTTGTAATTCCACAAATGTCGTCCGAACCCTTGCTATGCGGTTTGTGGGCTCACCAGACATTTCACTAGTGATGATACAGTCCCCAAGGTACATACACTTCTCAACTACTTCCAAATGCTCACTAGCAAGGATGAGAGTAGGCGTGGAGTCCTGCCGATTCCGAAACAGCACCTTGCAAAGGCCATACCACACTGACGAACTGAAGCTTCTAATATGTCCAAAATGTTTCGGGCCCCCTGTGAACTCTTACAGATTAGGGCGATGTCGTTTGCATACTCTGTGTCTCGTAATCGAGGGTCTGGGAGCAAATACACATAATCATATTTGCAGTCTATCAGGGTACACTCTAGGATCTCGTGTACAGCTAAATTAAACAGGAAGGGGGAGGCTGTACAGCTTTACCGCACCCCACTTGAGAAGCTGAAGATCGGCGGCAAGTTGTCATAAGCCCTAATCTTACCCGGACATACTTTCCTTCAACAGAGAGTCCGAGAGTATATTTCTGTCAATTAACTCAAAACCCTTCTGATGTCCAAAAAGACAAGTGTTAGCATATTACATGAGTGGTGGAATTCAAGCATTTGGCGGAGTGTGAAGATGTGATCAGTGCAGCTACGGCCGGATAGAAACCTGGTTTGATTTCCAGAGATACGCTGTTCGTGGGTTTCGCTTAGTCTACAACGTACAGTGGTTGCAAACAATTTAGACACAATAAGAATCAGGCCACTCTCTCTGTGATTTGCGCACGAAGCGCAAGCCCTTTTGAAAATGAGGACGATGTTAGCCAAACCCAGTCACATGGAACAATTTCACTGATCTAGAGTTTTTGGAGCAGAGTCGTTGTAACTCTAAACTTACTGCAGCCGAGCAGAATCGAGAAAATGCGATTGGATTTTTTTTAATAGTTGGTCTACTATCCAGACAGATCCGACACAGTTTGCCGGAACAGGAGGCGTTGAACTTGCAGGCCGCCTTTGATAGGGCTGGTTCGCTTGGACTGGCAGAAGTATTCATTATACCAGTCTCCTCCAACCATTTCCTACACAGCTACAACCGACGTCTTGGAAATTTCATCCAGCTCCATTAGAATGTTTGATGTGGCGACTTGCAGTCAGTCTACTGGTAAATGCTTCTTCTTCTTTTGATAAACACCCACATTCTTAATGTCTTGTTCAAGACGCGTAATGGAGAAGATGTGGAACGAAGAGGCACTTTCAAAAGGTTTACCTGACACCCCGGGACCGGCAGCCTTGTTTATCTATGAATCACCCACTCATTCCGACTACCACGTCAGCAATTGTTCGTGTCTCTCTTTGGAATGCTATGGCTGATCTCGAAATCAACCAAACCTGTTTCCAAGCTTTGTTAGAAACTGACAGTTCTGAAAATTACGTAGCGTCCTATATAGAGCTGTAAAACAACTGGAAAATTTACAAACCCTGGAGCAAAATAACAATGATCCCTACTGCTCTGTCAAGTGGCACACAAGGCCACGTTTTCGTACCGATCAAGTACGAACTGTCAGTTTTACCATATGCGTCAGAAGACATTCTTTTTGGTTGCGATCATTTCAGACTTCACAAATGTTTTTCGAAATTCTATTTGGAGTCGAGACCACCTCTTTCGTCCTGCTCACTGACCTCCGCTCACAACGGATATCCAATCTTTTTTTTAGAATTTTATGCAAAGCTGTAAGGTGACCGCGAAGGCAAAATCAAGCGGGAGAAACAGTCGCTTTAGCTGAAAATGTCAACTGGCGGGGAATAAACAAGTGTTTCCTTTTGGCAGCGACCCTCTTCTCGTTTGCAATTTTTACTAAGCTGTGAATTAAACAAATGGCTGTAGCACGTTGTAAGATCCGCTGCGACATAGCAATGCGACGAAGTATCACAGACAACTGTCGAAGAAGAGGTTCAATGGTGGGCACAGAACTCAGAGGACAGGGATCAAAGAAAGATGAAAAAGAAGGAATCAACCGCGGGAGTGAATCGTCCTTTATCGTGTACACCTCTTGATTTTCCACCATACGTTCGTCAACTAAAACAGTTTTTAATTTTTCCAACAGGTTGATGTTACTGCGTGAAAATGCCGTAATTTCGTGAGGATTAAACTTTCAAGTAAGGCGTGTTTGTTAGTAATGACCTTTAGGAAGTATGTGGTGTTTTCACTGTTATGCATCGTTTCGCTGATCTCGCGTAACTACTACATCAGACCGCGTTGTGCATTTTTGTTTGACCTGGTAAAAAATAGACAAAACGTTTTCGAAAAAAACTCTGCTAAGCACACGTGTTTTTTCTTCCTTCAATGATCGGTGATTGACAGTCAGTTGAAGCATTCCACTATGGGATTAAGCTTCAGCTCTAGCACTTCGCGCCATCAGCTGCGCTTGGAACACTGCAAATACTTCGCCAATACCATCGGACGTTTCACCAGAATCGTTCGTTCTTGGTAAGTCGAGTCGTTGAATTCATCTGTTATTTTGTATCGAGGTTTATTTTAGTTCATTCATTCTTTATCACCACAAATTGGCCAGCCCGACGTGACCGTTTTTTACTCACCTTACTTTGGATGATCTATTAATTTTCGAAATGCCTCAATGTGATGTTGAAGTTGACGATAATTTTACTAAGGCCTCTATCAATATTCGATTCCCCAGTTTTTGTATTACTAATCCTGGATTGTGGTTTGGACAAGTCAAAACTATACTCAAGACTCACAGGGTTAAATCCTAGTGTACGATGTAATCGCATTCTGTTCAGTCTATCCCAACTGAAGCTGCCGAGAAATTTGCGATCTCATTCATGAAATACCTTCTGAGAGCCCACGTGACCCTTTAAAAGGGGCCTTAATAAGTAGAATGGGACTATCAGAATAGAAGAAACTAGATCAACTGTTTTCCAGTAATGAACAAGAGGATCGTTAAACCTCACAACTAACCTAGATGAAACACTTGCTTGGACACCGAAAAATGAACGATTACATTTTCTGACAGTTCTGGTTGAATTATATCCTTCTGTCTATTCACGAAAACTGGCATCGTCTAAATCTGCCGTCCCCGCTACGAATCTAGCTGATACTGCCGATAAAATCTCAGAAGCTAAATCACCTTCCCAACTAGCACCTGTTGCCTTTTCCACTCCAGCTCAGCAACCACATGAGACGCTTACCAGGCAATTGGCCGAACTCGCAGCGCAATTACAACGAATGATGAGCCACATTTACCGCAGAAGTCGGCCATTATCTAGCATGCGTTCATTCAATCGTCAACGTTCCTGTACCCCAAGCAGGAAAACATCATTTTGTCGGTACCACCAGAACCTCGGTCACCGCGCAAGAAAGTGCAATCAGCCGTGCTCTTTCAAATCCACCCTTTCGAGAAGTGCACTTGCCAGTCAGTAAAGTTGTGAGTGCTATTTGTACTCTTCTTGTTCCCAACTTTTCTATGTACTAAAACATTTGTTTGAACGAGTAGAGATACCGACAAGTACCTCACGCACTCGAACGTACGACCCCGCTGTGTGCACGTTTGTCGCTCCGCTCTGTTATTGTTTCGTATTTGCTTCCGTTTATTATCGCGTCGACCTCGCAGGTCAATAATATACTCTTTGTCTACTCGCTGTATTATTTTCAAACGGTTGTCTTCGGTCCACTCGATCCTACAAAGTCGACGACTGTCGCTGATCAAATTTCAGCCGGTCGGTTGTTCTTCATATCGAATAGGTCTACTGGCATCAGATTTCTCGTTGATACTGGAGCTGAAGTGAGTATCATTCCACGACAGGCTAATTCGCCTGCACTGTAAATCGCCATTGGAATTCGAATCGCAACGTTTGGTACATGCTCGTTTACACTTTATTTAGGCTTGCGACGATAAATTCGCTAATTATTCATGACTATCGATGTTCAAACTACGGTTATCAGCGCTGTATTTTAGCCATTTTTGGGAATGTTTTTATGTGCAACAAAAGAATCCCCTGGATCGTACCTCGTTGCTAAGGCCGCACGACACATAGGCCAAAATAAATTCTATTTGTCTGTGCTCACTCATACTCTGCGCTTCCCCAGAATTTCTCGCAACGTAAGACTTTTTCGTATGACCTGCTCAGTTATGCACAAACTAGTTCGCAACATCTTCATTACAAGCCGTGCTACTACCTCCCGATCGCGTCGAAAACCACCCGCAAAGCTGAAATCAGCTAGCGCTGAATTTGGTCGCCCGCTGCAACTAGGTATTATCCGGCTGTCAAACAAATGATGGTCAGCACCGATGCCAATGGTCCCCGAAACTTCAGCCGACTGGCGTTCGTGTGCGGAATTTTGTGCTCCCAAAAATGTCATAAATCTTGACCATTATCCCATTCCTCACATCCGCGATTTTTCCCTCCCTCTGTATAGCGAAACTTTTTTCTAAAATAGACTAAATGCTTGCACACCATTGCATTCTTGTTGCCCTTGAAGACATCCTAAAAAGGGCGATGGAAACTTCAACTGGTTTTCTTGAGTCTCCCAGCACGCCATTTGGTCTACGCAACGCTGTTCAAACTTTCCAACGTTTTATAGGCCAAGTAACTCGTTGATTTCATTTTGTTCACGTTTATCTCGATGATGTGTTGCTTGCAAGTCGAGATCACTGCGAACACTAACAGTATCTCCGCTTATCATTCGAGGGTTTTGCCCAATTCGAAATTACTATTAATCTTTCTGATTGCGTTATAAATTCCAATGGTATCCAACCACTGGACAAAAGTTAAAGCGTTGCAGGTCATCCCTCTTCCCGATTCCATTCAAAATTTCAACGTTTCATTGGTGTGATCAACTAATGCCGTCGTTCAATACCACACTGTCCATATCTTTTACAAACACCGAATGATTTTCTACGAGGATCAAAGAGAGGCGTTGTCTTCAATTTTCAGGCGCTAAATACGTTTACCGCCAATAAGCGATCACTTAATGGGACTATAATCTTGTCACATTTTGCTGACCATCTGAACATTCGACTGCTTCATTCAACCGATGCTTCCATCAACTGCGTTTGTGGAGTTCTCCATCTGCTTGTTAACACGGAATTACAACCCATCTGGTTTTTCTCTCAAAAGCCCTCCCCTGCCCAAACTAGTTATAGTGCATTCGGTAGCGAGCTACTGGCGATTTTCCCATCAATTCGGCGCTTCCGATATGAAAATATCAAGTTTTCACTGTTCTGACTTACCATAAATCACTCCTCTTCCGACAAACAGTCCCCTCCCCGGGAAGTGCGTCGTCACGATCTCGTCGCATAATCTACGACAGATGGTTGTCACCATCCAGGACCTAATCTATCTATCCCACATAGTTGGATAGTTTGAAACATAGTTGGAATCTAGACATAAGCCTGGAGAAATTGGCAGAGATACATCTAAACGATGAAAAGCTATTTCACATCGAAACACTCCCATCTTTCCGGTAATTTAGGGTCCCCCTTCCTCATCCTCACTCCAACATCGTTTGCGACACACCTACATCTAATCCTCGATCGTTTGTTTCGCGGTTGACGCACGCTCGACTTTCTACATTCGTTTTCACACCTCTAGCGTAGGTGCCACCCCCAAACTCATTTCCAAACGTAGTGTTTGAACTGGCATGAACCAGGATATACTTATTTGGACTAAATCCTGTCTACAATGTCAGCGTAGCAAGGTCCATCGTCATGCTGTCTTCTTACCTATCCATTTTTCCACACCAAATCCCCGTTTCCCACACGTCCATTTGAATATTGTTGATCCACTGCCACCGTCTGATGGTTTACTCTTTGGCCGATAACTGTCTCCAGACCAGATACAACTAGTGGGACTTTTGCCAGAACTTTTTACTCCACCAGATAGCTAATTTTGTTGTACCTCCTGCGGTTACTACAGATAAAGGCGCGCAATTCCAATTCTTCTGTGATTCGACATGTATGCTTGATTGTGAACACATTAAAACGACTGCATATCACTCCTCTTCGAATGATCTAGTGGATCGTTTCCGTCGGCGAATGAAGGCATCATTAATTATCCAACCTTCACAATACAAGTGGACGGAATACCTTCCGCTTACCCTGTTAGATATTAGATTAACTCTAAAGGAAGACCTTCGAATCGCCCCTGCAGAACTAGTGTATGGATCAACTCTGTGATCTCCCGGTGAATCTTTCCAACAGTCATCTCATCCGGCTGACCCAATAAAGTACATTCAATGTCTTCAGAAGCACATGCAGAATTTTTGTTCTTATACGGCCCAGTCGTATTCCCAGTGATTTGCATACATGCACACATGTGTTGCAGCAGGCGAAAATCAAACGAGTTATATTTGCAAGAAACGGGACATTTTTTCTCAACAACCGTTAAGTCTTGCGACCCGAACTGAACTGCACCAGTTAGCGGTACTTACGGTGATCGGTCCCCTCTTTTGACGTGAAAGAAAGCTAATTACCGGGAGGCACTAATAACTCAACGGTATTCACATATTTTCACTTACTGCCGCAAACACTAAATCGCAACTGTCAACTGCAGTTGGTCTGCCGAAGCACTGAGTTTTTCTTGTGAATAACTCGGGATTTTCAACGGAAGAGTTTCACAATAGTCGGACAGTTTCGCTGAGGCCTGTGAGGTTGGTGCTAGTGTTTCCGCTGTACACTTCATTCGCTGGTGCCTTCTTGCCAGCCGACCCTACAGCCGCTAGCTGCAAATTTATCGATTTACTTCCATTTCCCATATTCCTTGCTCGTCTTCTGCTACCTGATTATGAAGAATAAAACAAGCACTGAGAAACTTAAGGATGACTCAGCATCAATATCTTCACCACTTTGCAGCTGACCGAGTTTCGATGATAACGGGAGGTATGCAGTGTGACCAGTGCGTGCGTTTGTACCACAAGCACTGTTCAAGCCTCCAACCTGATCAATATCGCCTCCATCTGAACAGAATTGTAACGCCGTTCAACTGCATTGACTGCTGCGTTAAGCACTCATATGAGAAGGTCAATTGTGGAGCAATTCTCGAGAAAATCCTCTCCGAGTTGAATGGGTTCAACAAATCTGTATCTCATTTGTCGGCGAGTGAGCATAAGATTGATCGTCTGAATAATGTCAACTTAAACAGTTCCATCGATGCGCGTTCCGATGTCACACTTACTCCGGGGTCGGATTGTGACACCATGAGCACCAACCCGTGCGTCCCAGGTGTGGATGTCTCGTCGATTGCAGTCACTACACCAGATACCACAACTGCGGTGAGTTTACAGTTTGTGCTAAGCGATGCTCCTGCTGATTATACCGTTACGAGTATACCAAGCCATGCCACTACTGTCGCTAATCCGACGGCAATATTAGCCGGAGATGGCTGGATGGTCAACTCTGCGAACAGGAAGCAACTATCAATTATCATTAAAAAAGAATCCTTTGAATCTTAAGTCAGCAAGTTCGGTGAAAGGAGATGAAAAGAGGACCATGAGTAAGTTATGCCTGACAAATCCGATACTTTAGTGGATACTCCAAAATTATCGAAGGTCGCCAATTTATCCCACACAAACACACGCCAAGTACACCTGGCCTGCTCCCAACAGGGATGTCTCCAAAATGCAGTAACGCGGCGCGCACGAAGAGCTTTGTAATAAGTACATTACAATCTGGGAATTATAACGAACTCCAGTTTAATCTTTCGAGAATTGGAGGAGTATACGAATAAACTTCTCAAGGATCGCATGATGGTCAGTTTCAACTGGTTCATAGCTTGCGTAACAATGCCTTTGCTTTTAGGACACCCGGGCGTCATACCTGACAAACTTACGTGGCTGGGTAACATTCCGGACAGTCACCCGATTCCAGGACTGAAGCTACCACTGAGGAACATGAAGTCATCTTACGTTTTGTGTCCAAACTCAAAGGATCTCAGGCAATCGTATCGAACGAAATGCGGTCTTTCGGAACCTAAGAGCAAGACGTGCGGCAGGTGAACGTGGAGTCAAGCTTTAGTTTTTGAACGATTGGCCGACATTCATCTTCCGCCCTCCTAAGTCCGGTGTTACCGGCTCATGATTCCGGAATCGTGAGTGCAACTTACTTCAGCAACTGGCGTAATTTAAGGGACAAGACACATTAAGTACATATTCTGGGTGATGGCCGCTAACTGGAAGTTCTTGCTTTTACCAAAATATGGCTACCACCAGATACACACGATAGTGAACTGTTCTTAACAGACTGCATTGTTCGGCTGTGCTCGGATACCTCAGAGACGGAGGGCAGTGTTGCTCTGTACATAAAAATGATCTTGCTATAATATAGACCGATTCGGTCAGTTCTTTCGATAGAACTGTCGAGGCCTTAGCGCCGTGCATGAGCATGCGCCCGGGAAGACTACTGACAGAGTACTGTTTACAGAAGTCTCTCTTCTAACTTGCGCGAAACTCTGCATTTCATCCGTGGACGCACATCAAATAGGTGTCTCATTCCAGAGGACTTCAACGTGCCAGTGGTACTTTGGCAGTCCCTCAGTTGTTCGGCAGCAGCAGAAAGCTTACTTACTCTTCAAATACTTCTGAAGCAGTTTGATGACCAACCGACAAGGTTTATGACGGATCAGATCCCTTCAACATTGGAGCTCGACCTCACGGAATCTACCTGTTATAACATTTTGTGTTACTTGTTTCATCCTTGAGTTGGTAGTCGATTTAACTTTTCCATTTCAGTTATCATGCGTCAATTGTTAGACGAATAAAGTCTATCATACGGGCCCCTTACTCATCTGTTTCTGACTCAAGATTGTTCGTTTGTGTCGTCGAATCTGACTGTTCACAACACCACCAACTTTACTTGCGATCTGGGCTGTCAACAGCCACTAGGTTCAAACGATCATATCGTTGAGTTGTTTCGATGCAGTGTTACCAGGAGTAAGGGAATTGCTCAACCTCGTTCTTTTAACAGCTGGAAAGCAGTATTCGGCGTCATGAGGGCCGCCACAGTTTGTCAGCCGTGCTTGGTCAAGGAAGAGGACTCTACGGAGACTGCCAGATAGAAGCCGCGCAGTCACATCGTGTTTATTTCTGCCGCTAACACGTGCCGACTTTTGAAGTAAAATCGTGTGAAAATCTGGTCCAACCCTATCCCCTCAAGTGTTTATCCCCGTATATTTCACCTCCCCTGTCTCTGACCGTTAATTGGACCTTAACTTAGATGTTTTTGCCTTGTCGCGTCAATTTAATACTGTAACACGCCGTCGGAACCAGCCAGCACGCACGGAGTGAAGTTCAGTTGTGCGACAAAGCGTACTGTTGTGTTGTTGGTGCCATTCTAGTTTGTGTTTGTATAAGTCGTGTCCGTGATTTACTGGACCTCCGGCTCATGATTGTTCGTGTTGTTTTCCTTTCCAGGACTGCTGTTGGAACCCATACTTCGAAAGAACGCTGTCTCCCGGTGTCTTCACATTGTCCGAAAGTTGGTCCACAAGTGTAACGGGCACTCACAGTAAAGACAGCTGGCTTGTATGTTACAATAGTTGTGTGAATGGCCAGTTGCCGGTTAATTTGCTTTACCCGGGTGGTGCGTGCATTACATATTTGGCAGCCAGGCTTGTCCCCATCATATTTTGAACCTGGTGCCTACACGGAAGAACTCTGTTAGGTATGAATGAAATATTGTGTGCTTAGAGTTCATCTTTAGCCTGCTGGGCACCAAACTATAATTTATTCCCAAGAGACGATCCATTTATCACTCCTGTTGAGGCAGTCTAACTAATGACCTTGATAATTTGTTTAACATTAATCTGACATTGTGCTCCAATCTTATTCTGATTATTTAGGGTGGCTGGTTTATCGCCAATCGTTGCTGAACGTTTTTTGGAGGAAGCAGTGCATCACACCCATCTCAACCGTTAAACAGGCAACCCAAAAGCATCCACAGATTGACCAAGAGAGCAAGAGGGCAACCGAGAAGCGGACGAGAGCTTGGAGGGCACATGTTGGTGTTCCGTCGAATACGACTTTTGAGGCTTACAGGGTAGCTCGAGGTGCGTACGAGCAGTCTGTCATAATTGTTATGTTACCATGGTTGACACTGTTATCGCTAACTCGAAGTGTTTCTCCAGATACATGAAGCGCTGTGGATACAGAGAATCTCAGTACATTCGCTCATGAATCGAGCTGGAGAATCTGTTCATTCCGATTCCAATAAGGCTTGCTTACTCATCATTATCATCATAGCAGCCATGGGTCTGACCGGAAGGTACTGCGGTTCGGGTCGCCGCTCACCACAACAGTGACGTGGAATATCCTAGAAGAAAACGTTACTAGGAAGATTGAATATTATTAAAAGAAGTAAGTCATGCACCAGTTACAATCGTAAACCAACTTTGAGCAACGTGGAGACACCGGGGGACAGCGTCCTTCTGAAGTGAGGGTTCCAACGATAGTCCTGTGAAAAGAGACAATAGAAACAAGCGTGAGCCAAAGGCCCAGTAAGACATGCACACGACTTACACGATCGAAAACAAAAGTGGCGCCAACAACACAGCAGCACGATGCGTTACACAGTTCAAATTCAATCTGTGCGCGCTCTCTAGTTTCGACTGCGCACTACACTATAGCCCATTCGGTGGCAGTCAAAAGAGTGCCAATCGGAAAGTGCGTGGAACCTGGGAGTGTACTAAAGTGCGTAACATGCAAGCCGGTTGTTCCTGCTCGGGTTGTCTGTTAGGCAGATGGACATCGGCTGTAAAGATGGCTGTGATTGGTCGAAAATTTTCTTGGCGGTGATCTGAAATGTCGACTATGTAAGTGTTCGATGGATGTACGCCTGATGA
>JTDE01000610.1:0-16621 GCA_014338405.1 Paragonimus skrjabini miyazakii
CCCTGCCCTTCCCTTTTTTCCTTCTCTCTTCCTATACAGGGTTTACTTTTTCTTCGTGGTTGTGTGGCAGTTAAGCATCAGTGTGAACCACTGATGTATTGCTGTCTATGATGAGGAGGAGGAGGAAGGCCACCCGAGGTGGTTGAAACGTAGAGTATTACAACTTACTCGTAACGTTGTGTTATACTCAATCCATTTATCAATATATACGATGTTATTTTAGCAGACTGATTCCCGTAATTTCGGGCGCTCTCGCAACTCACTTTGGCAATTTTAGACGCGTGACTACCGACAAAATTGGAACTCATTCTGAAGCTTGTTGACAGTTTACAGAATAGTCGGTGCTGTGCTTTTTACCAAGTGTGGGCCACTTCGATAGTAGTCATCATCATATCATCAGTAGCCATGAGCCTGACCAGAAGGTATTGTGAATCGGGCCTTCGCTCTCCCCAACAGTGAAGTGGAATATCCTAGATGAAAACGTTCCTACGTAGGTTTAAAATTGATAAGAGCAGACTAAGCGGGAGTACGAGATGCATAGGCGCAAGTACGCCATTGACTGCGGCACACCGTCATCTGGGATAGCTTTTTCAAACAGCGATTTACGTGATTAAGAGGACCCCAGCCAGGCAAGCGACACCTACGCACTTTGTCCAGTGGAGCTGTCAGGGTCTTCATATTTCTTGACCACTTTGTTGCTTGATTACTACGTGGTTTCACCCAATTGTTGGTAGTCTCAGTATATAATGCGGAGTACGTGACCCAACCATCGTAGGCTGTGCAGCGTGGGTGGTTGACCAATTGATCACGCATCCTGAACATTCCGGAATACGCGCCGGCGAACGGTTGTGTTACTCACGTGATCAGTCCACTTAATGCGGGCTAATTGGCAGAGACAACGATGGTCAAATGTAGTAAGTCTGTTGACATCTCCGTTGCGAACAGGTCACGTTTTCGAACTATAGAGCAAAATAAAATGTACACTAACATTATATTCCATTGTTTTTAGTGATAACCGAACGTCTTTTAGACGCCACATATGACGCAGTTTTGCAAGGTTAACTCATGCCTTTGCTGTCCTCATTGATATCTCATCAACAATATTACAAGCTGACGATACAGTTCTACCCAAGTATGTGAAACTGCACACAGTCTCAATCAGATTACCTGCGATAAAGAAAGTAGGAGTTGAATTGCCCCAGTCTTGAAACAACTGCACTTTGAAGGTGCGAAGCGCGTGGTCTGCATGTCTCCGACACGCAACACATCAAGCTCCAGACTTGAGAAAGTACTATCGAGAGCAGCTTGCTGATCGACTTGTCGAAGAGTGTGGGCATTGAAGGCGCCAATGTTTATCAGTTGTCTTGGCCTCAGAAAGCAATTATCACCCGGAGGCACATGGAAGGCAGAAGACATCGAGGTGAAATAGTAGGAGGAAGTCGTGTTGGGTGAATACTGTCACTGTCGAGAGAACGATAACTTCTGATACTTCCCGGTCGTTTATGCCGCGGAAGGGAGTTGACTTGAGAAACCCCACCCAGAGCCTCTGACTCAAAGGTCTAACCTTCAAGACAACGAGATGTAAGGTTTTGTTGGGGTACCCTATCCGAAGCTAAAGACTCAAGAGTCTGACTCACTTGGCAGTGAGAAGCTTGCCTAGCCCGAGGGCGCAGTGAATAAGACATTGATGTCTGCTTCTGATCACTACTATGCGCAGTTGATGTTTTCGAAGCTGAATCAAGCTTCTGGGTGATACCGGAAATTTTTCGACCGTACTGGATAATACGCCGGCGGTCACGGCCAACCTTCGGGCGATCGGAGCGCTCCTTGTTTGAGGGTACCTTTTCTAACCCCCTTCTTCCTGATACGGAAGACAGCAGTGCCACGAGTGTAAAAAATAATTCTGCTCTATGCTCATAGGATCATGCCTCATCACTACGCGAGCACTCCTACGCGGTCAGTAGTGCGACATACAATCCTGTGAGTGTAACTGCTTTTCGTCTGACTGCTCCCCTTTGACCTGTCTGACAAGGTTGCACCTGAAAGGACCGGAATCCTAGTCAACATAGCCTGCCGGATTAAAACAGCACACAAACCCAACCATCACGTCTAGGTAGCAGTGTAGGTTAGGTTTGATAGTGGTAAAGGAGAAAGCATATGCAGCAAGCTATCACTGGTTGTGTCGTACTCTCTTTATCAGCTGTGTACAGTCAGAGGTATGGTGCTCTTTCAGGCGAAACCGTAAAGGATCATAAGTTTGCGTGAAACTCAGTAAGTCGAAGTGTAAGTTTTCCGTTATATTCTTTTCTTCTTGTTCATATTAACCAACGACTACCGTCGTTTGGAACTCACCCGCTCCCATTTCCAGAAACCTGGTTGTCTGTGGGCTTCTACCTTTCTTTTTCTCTAGCATTGTTGGTGTACTGTAGGATGATAGTTTTGCCTGTTTTATTTCAGTCTAAACTTGCGTTTTGATTTTACTCCATATTCCCTCTAGAATACACCAACATGTACTCCTATAATGGAGTGCTTCTTGGGTCATATTTTAAATATTTTTCTTCCTAGTGTAGATCTTACCATTGCAGTATCTGTTTATTTCCCGAGAGATTGGGAAGCGAACCTGTGAATTGGCTGACCAGCATTGGCCGGTTGGACACAAAGGCCTAATTCACACACCTACTGGTCTCATTCCTTCGGGTTTACACCGGATACGAAGTGTGTGGGTGGAACCACAAGTGGTTCAGCGCAAGCCAATTGTGATGATGGTTAAGCGCAGGCGTCCTTTGGCTTCAGTCACTGTGACAGGCTAATCCGAACCGCCAACCGTAAGTCGAATGACTAGCGGTATTCAGTTGATGTTGTACTAGAGACTGATATCAAGAAGCGAGTGCACATATGTAAAAATGTGACAGATCGAGAGCAAAACCATATACTTTTCATTTTTGGCGAAGATTGCCTGAGTGATTATGACTATCCTTGTTCATTTGCGTCTGAAAGTATATTACTTCACTGAAACAGTGGAAAGGTGTAAAGTTGGTTAGTGCTCGTCTGTCGAAAGCGGCTCCGTGGAAGATACAAATACCAGTGCCTACCTGATTGACAGATAACCATTTCGTAGAGAGGTCAGTAAAACTGATTTATGAGAAAAATGCAGGAACGTCAATCATCCAGAAACGGTTAACAGAAACATTGTGTTATAAATCGCACAGCAACTGCTTCGTTTCATTCACTTTGAAATGTTCGTCCATAGCGCGTTTCGAAGCTTCTGATTCCTGGTTAAAGCATACCCCACATGCAGATTTTAATTACTCGACAGAGGGACACAATTGGCCTTCAGTCCGATCAGACTGTGCCATGGATCAAGCTACTATTTACTGCAACAAATATGATGAAAGTTCTATAAAAAAAATATAGCAAACAAGATTAATTAGCGAGTCACTGGAGGTATGCACATCACTGACAGGGACACACTTTCATGCTGAATGGCGTTTCCAACTGTCGACTTGGATTTTCTAGAAATTCGGTATATGGCAAGCAGCACATCTATCGATTTTGACTAAAGGGAGATACTAAGGCTTCAATAATTCGTAATTATCTGTTGCTTATCACCAATCACCTATGGTCTCAATCATCAACTTTGAATATGACTCACTCCCCTACTTTCACGTCAGCGCCACTGTGTTTTATTATTTATTTCCGATCCAGTGTCTGTGGGTTTCGGGATACACGCTGACGTAGCATCAAGCTGCTCTGATGATTATGTTTATTCTTGAGGTTACGGTCATCAAGCACAAGTCAGTTCATATCCCTTTGGTGAATGAGTCTAATTTCTCGGTCATACGCTAAGGTCTGTTGTACACAGGTTTTGTATGCCGTTCTATCAAACGACAACAGAATGTCTTCGCAGTGCCCACAGTTGTTAATTTCTTAGAAGGTAATGCACGTCTTCGTCATTCTGGATGATATTTCCCCATCAATATTGTAGGTTAGTGGGTTCGCGCTTCTCAGGCAGGTAAAACGGTTCACCGTGTCAAACAGGAATGGTTCTGTCTTGAAGTAGCTCTGTACTTTGTGGGCATGAAGTTCATCATTTACTGACCAGTTCAATTGTTCAACTTACTTAATGCAATATGTTTTTATTAGGAAGAGGGATGAAGTAAAGCTCTATCATCCACACAGTTCATGCCGACAGTAAACTCCACACCCAATCCTATAGCCTTTAGCCACACTTTCATTATTAATTTATATAGGGATCGACAGAATGGATGCCACAGGCGAACATTATCCGAAATGGCGAATACCCAGGTCAAGTTATGAGTTTTTGTCCCATTCATCGAACGTTATTAAAACGACCGTAAAACTTTACATATTTCTCTGCGGCCTCTAATAGGGAAATTGGTACACATTGTTTTATAAAGTACCGAGTAAAACTATGCTTCATGTGTAACTATATCGCTACCGTTGGTTGTTCACTGTAGTGCAAATAATCGGAGACCTTTTGCCGGGAACAAATTAATCGGATTCTGCGTGAATCTGGGACAATTTTTTGAAAACCAGAACACTTATCGACAGGCGCGTACTACGACATGATTCTTCAGTTTTTGAAGTAGGCTGGCAGTTCTGATGTCAACCTTTCGCCACCGTCTTTGAGGAGAAATGTTGCTTAGAGGTTTGGATCTCGGACTTTTATTTTCCGCCAGTCTGCATTCCAAAAACACTAGAGATCCAAAACTAGCCATCTGAGACTCAGCAACGGAACCCTCGAGTCTCTTTTTTTATATATATCCCGGTTCAGCTTCGCCGAATTGTTCTTGAGAAGGTTCAATTCACGTTCAAGTTCGATCGATTGATTTGAGATAGATGTGAAATGTTCTTCCTACACGTCTCACTGATAACGTCATAGACTAACACAACCACGAATAAGGAATAACGACACTCAGATACAAGGACTTGTCCAGTCTGTCAATTTTCTTACCAAACAGTCATCATAACTATAGAGCTTTTGGACAACTAACGCTTAAGTTGTGGTAGTTAATTCCAGGTGGAGTTGAGTAACGCCCGTCTGAAAGATTCAATGAAGGAGCAACTCAATTCCTGCCGAAACTACACAACTTCTCCTTTGTGGCATTTCGTCATAACCAGTTTGGATTTCTTCCCGAGTAATAAGTCTCGGACTAGCGGTCGTTCTGGCAGGAGTAGCCCACTGACATGGAAATCGGAAGCGTTAATGTTTGGCTTCCGATAGCAGTTGTCGGTTTCAGTGCCCCGAATGCGTTTGGACTGTAGAAAACCTAGTAACCGAATTGGAACTGCGGATGGATGACACAGAGCGACAGTTCATGATACTTTCTGGTCGGTTATGCATAATCATCATTGTAGACAGCAATACGTCAGTGGTTCACACTGATGCTTAACTGCCACACAACCACAAAGAAAGGGAAAAAAGCAAACATTGTAAAGGAAGAGAAGAAAAAAAGGCGGTGACGGGAAGCGACCTAACTACTAACAAAATATTAGCTACGTCTATATTCAAACATTCAACATCAAGGTGCCTACACTTTGCAAACAAACAATCGAGCTACGAGTGAAAGTAAGGGGTCATCAGAAAGACAGTTTCCTCACGGCTTTCACTGCCCCGCGTCATTAAGTGCACTCACCTCTCAGACAACCCGGCCAAACAACGACAACGTTCACGCTACTGGGCTCGATTAGTCGCCATTTCCCCTAATATCGCGAGGGTCCCAGCCCGGGATGTGAACCCGATCTACAGTGACCAACTCTCTCGTGAACGATTTCATTTCTCTCTTGCACCTTACGCCAGTCGGCTGTATCGTCGGCGAACAGTGCTCAGTGTGGCTCACTACTAGCTGCACTTTGTGTTGATTAGTCAGAATCGACCCATTTTGGTGTTGAGAAAAGATTTGTCAACTCCCATATCAAACAAAGGAAGTTTTATGTATGAACAACGTGCCATCTAAGTTCAATTGATAGGTTCCATTCCATATCATACCTTCAAATAATACTGAAAATGTCCTGACTATATTTGCATCGTTCGTTCCATTTTCATTAGTGTATAGGTTCATCTCACCCAATTCGGTTTGTCTGGGACCAAAGATATTGACTAATATTCGGTATGTCAAGTATCTAAACCAGTAATGGCTCGCTTATTCGCTGTAATTACGAATCTACTTATGGTCATCTTAAGGTAAATTTGGACATCAAAAAGACATTTTGCGAGCTGCCTCCGGTTGTCTGAGTGTATTGGGCAAAATGAACAGGGTGCTGTGAAGTTTGAAGTGATCTCCCTCAGTTCACTTAATGCACTTACCTGGGACATTTTGTTCAATGAAATATCGCGTGAGTCTATGGGCCGGGGATTGGGTTTTAGACCCAACGGACATTAGTTATGCTCGTTCGGATCCCAGCCATAATACTTTCTGGTTAGGCTCATGAATGTTGTGAATGAAATGTACGCTTGATGCGTACTTCACCCGTTTTACAATGTCCACCGCGTTAATGGATATTCCAAATATCGTTTTACGTGATTGCGGATTTGGGCAATGACGTGGATGTTGTCAGTAAATCATGAGAGTGTATCTTCAGGGATGGTGCTCTGGGCGTCAGTCCGGAAAACTATAAAGTGACGGAATCGTTTGTCATATGGAGAAGGATTCCGTGAACCTTAGATTATATTAAACCTTCTACGATGTATTTCTTGGATTAACTTAGACCTGAAGTTATCTCCCACAATATTCAACTGGACCGCATACTGATTGACCACTTGTGTCCTCCAAGTACGTTAACAACAGGCATCCCAGATCTATAATCGATGGATACCAATGTTTCCGATTTTCATAATATGGTGATAACTTGGTAGAATGTGCTTTTTGCACTTGCAACACAGGGAATGAATTAACTGAATACTCGTGTTTTTTTTATCGGTTTTGATGGTTAGACCGAAGTCAGCGTATATGTTATTTCAGTGCTTTTTAGCGTGCCTGAGCGTTCATTCGTATCGATCAGCGAACTGATAGTTCACACTCCTAGACATGTGAACGTCCGTAACTGTGGTCGTCTGGTCACATTTCGATTGGACTGACCGATCGATACAGTCAAGCGAACAGGCGCGTCTTGCTCAGCTAAAACGCATGGCGATACGCTGTTCAGTCGTTGGGTTCACTTGTGTGTCAGTCTAAGCAACCTGTTTTTTTTTCCATAGCTCGTTCGGTAAATCTTGCCTCATGGTTCATCATCATCGTCATAGACTGCAATACATCGGTGGTTCTCACTGATGCTTAACGGCCATTCAACCATGCGGAATAAAGCAAGCCCCGACCAAAAAAGAAAAACTGAAGGGAAGGGGATCTAACTAATTAAAATAGCTACGTTTATATTCAGACCTTCAAAGTCAAGGTGTCTACACCTTGCAAATAACCAGCCGACCGATAAGTGAGAGTAAGGCGTCATCATCAAGCCAACTGATGTACGTGCTTATGAAAGTTTGCACAATCGATAGTAATGAGCTGATGCCGATTAAAAATGTACACAAACAATGTGTCATGGAACTCACGCTCGAGTAGTGCGGACATACAACACTGTCAAGTTCAGTTGCGCACTGGCAAGGCTCCTTGAGTTAGGTACATGGCCCAGTAATTCGGAACACGCAACTGTCCATTGATGTGGTTAGACTGCGGTACAGGCAGGCCGGTGACCCCGCAGACTGACAATGTAGGTATCGTGTTCGTTCGATCGTTAAAAGTTTGCGGAACGGACCGTCAATGGAACTGCCCTCATAATCAAATCACCCTCAGACTAGTAACATAAATCGTAGACCTAGAATACAACTAGTTTGCGGAACTCTGGTAACCTCCATACAACCTATGTGGAGCCGTATCGGTCAACAGTTGCATATTCACAGTTGGTAGGTTACGGGCTTGTCTCAAATCTGATTTCCATCGCACCAGCGGTTTTACCATGCTGACGTTTTCCACTGCCAGTGATACTAGTCAATGAACAACAAACTGGTTTCCGCCCTAACCGTCCAATACCAGAATGTTGACACCGTTACCAGAGGCAATTGTTGATTGGTTTCTTAAACATTCTGAGGAAGTTCGATACGGTTGGTCTGGTCTAGAAGGAGCAAAGGTATGACGATATATATATTAAACTCACTCGAGCTTTATATCGGTGGAAAATGTTTTCCTTTTGTCCATCTTTGACACTTACCTCAGTAGTTCATACATGGTAGAATGTCCAAGTGAGAAACATGACTGTCTGACAAAAGCATCTAAAGATTATAACCCGAATATTTCTAAATACTTAACGATCTTCGGACTGGAAGTAGTTGGTCCTAACGACCACCGGTGACCTTTCTGGAGCTGTGGTCGATGCTTACTCGTTTGCAGGCCAACCGCAAAATGGCTAATCGATTTCAGCCTATGAGCGAAAAGAAGCGCAACAACTAAGGAAACCAATCTTTAAAAAATATCATGTCTGCCGATACGTTAATCAGAGCGCTCTGAAAGTGATTTGTCCTTCAGTATGACAAATATAACAGTTAAGTAGATTGGCCTGAAGCGGTAAATCTCTGTTTCAGGTACAATGTACAACGGGATGCTTGGTAGGTTTGGGATAACTATCGATCAGAGCTAAGGGTTCCCATGGGCGACTGTACTGGTAAATTAGATCTCTTGTTAAATATCATTTGCACAGGTCGAGTAAGTTTATATTAACGTGTACTCTTACTACCGGCGAGAACACAGTCCTACGTAGTATACCCGTCTGCTATCGTTACACAATGGGTCAACTAAGGTTAGTACAAAACCCACATGGGTCAGACATGTACATTTTCCCTGTGCATGTTTGTTACAATTTTGCACTCACGGTATAATGCCATTCATGTTATTGATGTTGGCGTACCGTTTACTGTTATGTAAGTAGTTTTTGAGGAATAAAAGTAATTCACTCAATCATTATTTGCCGCTCCACGGTTTTTATAACCTCCGTTGGTCCACTTGACCGACCCCAATTCTATCGAGCTCCGCGTGTTGACATCAAAGAAAAAAACTAGCGATGGATACCGAGGAGTGAACAAGTGCATCTGAAGTGCAGTACATCGAGTTCGACAGCCGTGTGTATCTGTCATGTCTGGTTTGTGTCATCTGAGCAATGCTGCCTATCCGTTTACTTATATTGTCCAACAGTGTGTGTAACTGGAAGCAATTGACTTGTTTGCTACTGGTCTTGTCCTTTAAAATATGTAGGTCGTCATCATCAGAAAGCGACGTCCTCACCTGTGTAAAAAATGGTACATATCCCCACGGATGTGTTGAGAATGGTATCGGTAAGCTGCATTTTATGGCGAAGTCAGTGGTTTAGTAAGTTTGAAGATGATGCATTGTTACTGTCCACAGAACTGTAACCATTCTATTGGGTATCATTCCTGGGTGACAACTTTCAGTAGACTGTTCATAATTATCACATCGTTCGACCCACTTACACAAATTTCTGCTATTCACCTTCAACTACTTGATAACGAAGTCTTTCAATACTCAACCAGTTCACATTCTGATGGACTATCGAACTCGTTTGCTCCTTGAGTTCAGCATTGTTTATTTACGGACACACAGACTGACGTGTCAGCATAGTCAGTTTTAGTCTAAAATGTTGAAAATGTGGTAGGGTGCAAAGTACATGTCTGATCACTGTCGGACAAAAGTAGATTTTGTCTACAAAAGCCTTGTTGTATACTCAAGTTAATGCTGAAGTGAGACAATATTATTCTACATAAGCTTCTCAGGATCGGGGGTTATCCGGAACAACACCCCACCATGGCCCGTATGTCCATCGAAATAACATTTGATTTAATCATAATGACTCATGATAACTTGCAAGGTAATTACTGATTGAATGGAATGAGATGCTGAGAGCTCGCCTGAACCGCTTCGGCAACAATGTCCAAATGATCCTGGACGCTAGTACAACAGACAACGTTGGTACGGCGCATTACTATCAGACGAATGTCTTAGTCGGTCGTTCCTAGTTCACTCTACTATGGTGCACGAACGAAATGATATTTCACGACGTTTTCGTAGAAATCGATTCCGTGAGTCAGGTGGTGCATGGTTCCAGAAATTTCACCCACAGAACAGCGAAAGTCCGTGGATCCACTCTCCTTGTCGCTATTTCACTATATACTTTTATCCGAAGCACGTTCAGAGTCACGCGAGTTTACTTGTTGATGTGCTACTATGAGCCGTTTACATTACGCGAAGCGAGTTTCTGTAGTCTCGCTGGTTTGCCCTTTGGTGACAAGGGTGCTTGACTGAATTTCATCCGCGCAAATGACCATGACAGAATCACACGTCAACAGTGGCACACAGAAACGTATAAACAGTGCTGTACTAGTGAGGCCATTTAAAATATTGATAAATTCATACTGTGTCTGTAGGGTGTGTGACAAAGACTAATACTGAGAGATTAAATTAGACTTCGAGGTTGTATTCCGCGTTCGGGTTTGCATGATAGGTTTGTTAGTAGATTCGGATGGTAGCTCGCAAAAATTTCAACCACAAAAGTTAAACCCATGTCATGATCATACTTCATTTTTGGATGTCGTCGTTACTTCTCCGGGTCTCACTAAATGCAGTATGGACCAAACTATTGTAAGCCGCTGAACATTGGTGTAGTGAGTACACCACTTGGATCTAGCGCGTTTTCGTCCTATAACAACTTGCTTATTTTTAAGCTTTAGGTAGATAACACAAGGTTGTTGGAGAACTTTATCTCCCTCGTTCAGCGAATGCAGCCAATCTAGTTTTGTTCACAAACGATCTCATAGGGTTGAAATAAACATCACCAAAATTATTTTAGTTTCTTCTGTCGGATGTTCTAACGTTTCCGGTGTATAGTCAGAATATCGCTCAATACGTTTAAGGAATTTTGTGATTTCAACTTGGAAAGAATTCCTAGTCGTGAGGCCCCTCACGGCTTCGTCCGACTGACCATTTCACAATTAAGTAACTGGGACAAATAATTTTAGGTTGCTTTCGTTATGTTATTGTCTAGAACGGTTGTTTTTTTGCATACCACTGTTCGAATTCGTTAATGGTCAATATGTATAAAACTATTCCATCACCTGCTCATTACGTCCGTTTTAATCGACACTATGTCACAAATGGTAGTGACAAGGTTATAAGGACAGTTTGGTAAGTGAACCATGATTGTGGCTCCCATAAACAAAGCACGTTTTTTGATAAAAACAAAAATCATACCTACCAAAAATTTATGTAACTGACTATACTTGTTTACGAACCGTATGAAAATATACTCAGGCATTTGATCTAACCCCTAGGGTCAGTATGATCAAGTGAATACAAGGACTGTGCAAATCACGACTTACTCTAAATTTAAATTAACCCAGCAACAATAAAAGAACGGAGTGCGGGTTGTCAGCAACAGGTAAAGAATAGTTTTGCTGTAATCTGCACTAAAGGTAAACGGTATAAGTATTGGTGAACTACTTTACAAATTACCCTTTGCGTGAAAAGTTCATAGTGATCATGTTATTAGTTTTAAAACAACCGTCTAAGATGTTCACCTTACGAAAAACTGGCAGTATTTAGTTAACTATACGGTCTTGAGAAGTGATATTTCTTGTGATTTTGCGTCAGACAGATGGTGACCAGAGTACTTAAAAATATGCGGATATAGTTTTGCTGTATAGGTTTCAATTACTAGTAAATCGAAAATTGTGGCAACGAGATTACAGTGACAGGTTACGTATGTTCTGCGCTTGGTGAAAGCTATCGATTTGAAGTCCGCCTATTTCGTTTCAAAACTGCGATACAGTAGTTTTCACAGGCAACACAATTTATGTTGCTCTACGTTTATTTCAAACCACTTTTAGTCCGATTAATGAACCGGTCTGATATTTTGACATATCTGTGGTGGCTCTTAGTTTGTTGGAGACCGAGACTGCAAGCTGATCATTCTATAACCTCAGTTTCATGGAAAATTTCCCATATGAAGCGTGTATCGTTTCTGTGATTTGTTAAAAAGTGGCGACTTTTATGACTTCCTGTTTCAAGGAAATGTAGGAGGAAGCATTTTAGCGTGGAGATGTTAGCTGTCGCATTTTGAGCTCACTTAAATTAGCTGCTAAAAACGCACTCAAATCGCCAACAGTCGTTCTGGGTTAACTTGTCCGTGAAAAGTTTCCTATCGGAGGTTATACTGATAGTTATTTCAGGCCTTCCGCCCACTCCCAGTAAATTTTTAATCGCTAACCATTTTGATGCATAACTGATAGTCACTCCACTCCAAGGACATTCCGATTTGGTACTGATTCAACGTTACCCACATCTTAATCTTCTTGCAAACCAGCAAAGAATTTCCTTATAGAGCAGTTCTTGATGAAACTTTCGGCATGGATTTTATTTCTTCTCAATTCCTGTTTCTTTTGGACACCGATCGGATGATTAGACTTTAAGACAGTGCTGCTTTCAGTGTCGATGTATAACATCTAGTGTGTGGTGTAGTTCGCCGGCGCGTATTCCGGAACGCTCGGGATACGCGATCAATTGGTCAGCTAATTACGTTGCACAGCTTGCGATGGTTGGGTCACGTACTCCGTATGTCATCTGATCGTTTACCTTACCGGGCATTATATGCTGAGGCCACCAACAGTTGGGTCAAACCACGTGGTGGTCAAGCAACAACGTGGTCACAAAATATGAAGACCTTGGCTGCTCCATTGACCAAAGTGGGTAGGTGTCGCCTGCCTGGATGGGGTCCTCGTGATCACTCAAACCGCTGGTTAGAGACGCTATCCGAGATGGCGTTGTGTCGCAGTCAATGGCGGACCTGTGTTCATACCATTTCTAATTCTTCCTGTTAGCCTTCTCTCAGCCTCCTCAGTAACTTTTTCTTCTAGGATATTCCACGTCACTGTTGAGGTGAACGGCGGCCCGAGCCACAGTACCTTTTGGTCAGGCTCATGGCTGTTATGATGATGATGATGATGATGTGGTGTAGTGACAGAGTTCTCTGCTGTATGCACAGCTGCATGTGCACAAGTGGTAGACCTTTTCTTTTCGTCAACCGTCACGTCATTTAACAATGGTTTGTTGAGAGACCTGAAAGTGCGTGTTCAGTTGTTCATAGCTTTACTGATCGCGTAGGCGTTAACTACTGACCGGTACGTCCACGGTACGTAGCCAGCCGTAGTCAGTTAAGTGATCTTTTTGATAGGTGTGGTTTTGCTTCTACCGAAAGAGTGCATGGTTTAGGAGAGCCACAAGCATGACGCATACGCAAACCTGTCCTTACACATCTGTAGTGACCAGCGATCGCGTGGCTTTTTTAAGGATCCTAGCTGCAACCGTGTTTTCTCGCTTGTCTGTTCTGTACACATGATTCTGTGTACGCCTGCTATAGGAGGTCTGATACGAATTCATTGCTACTTTCTTCAGTCGTACAACTAATTGCACGCAGCGGATGCCTACCATTTTCATCTGTCATTCCATTCTCTAAAGTCGTTTAGCCCGTACCTTTTCGAACGTTGTTTAACACACACGAAGGTTCTACGCTCTTGGCGCGCTTTTGAGTGCCGCCGAGTAAGCTGGAGCCTATTACGCGCTTCTTCTCTTTCTCCTCTTGTTTGTTGTTGGCTCCAGACTAGGCTAGATATAACTGCTCATAGCAGTTCCAAACAATACTGGAAATATACGGTTTGTTTCCAAATCCTACTGCGTTCTTTTAGTCTGAGATCTGTTGGGACTGCATTTCGACTGCTCCTTAGGTAAAGCGTTTTAAATGGTTAATGGACGAGTGTTTAGCGCATACCCACTTGTCCACTACAAATCTGTCGTCGTTATTTCTGACTCCCTGGTCCTTTTTTCCTCATAATGTTTCACTGGTTTGTTCCTCTCTTGGCTTCTCTTCTTCAAACATATCTATTTATTTACTGTTCAACTACTTCGTTGAACATCATCAGGATAAACAGCAACCCGAGCCATGATAATCACAAATACGGTTTAAGGTCGAAAATAATGATGATGATAATTTCGGCTCGACTGGTGTTGGAACGGCTATAACCCACTACAACCTATTGACACTGGCACAATTCCAAAGTTTAAGAAAAATAAGACATAATGAGAACCTGATGGTGTTAAGTTCGAACAAAGGCTCAAGGGTTGTATTGATGGATAAAGCGGAGCACGTGGACAAAATATTTGAAATCCTTAATGATACTCAGTAGTTTCTTCCGGATGATAATCCTGATAAAGTCCAAGAACTGGAAAAGGAAATCTGCCACAGGCTGGAAAGGTTGAGAATAAACGGCGTGATCTCTGTTGATCAATGTAGGCTGATGAAGCCAATCGGTACACGCACGCCGCATATGTACGGACTGCACAAAACCCACAAACCCGATGTTCCACTTCGACCCATTATGTCCATGTGTAACGCACCTCAGCATAAATTAACCCGCTGGCTACCTAATTTGCTTGAACCAGTCAAGAGACGATTCAGTAAGTACAGTCTGAAGGACAGTTTCGTATTTGTTAATTGTATGGATGGTTTATATGTCAGAGATAAACTGTTGTGTTCGTTTGACGTGACGTCTCTGTTTACTAACATTCCGCTTCATGAAACAGTTGATAGCATTTACGAATTTATTGTAAGCAGCAGTGCCTCCCTTCTCATCCCGGTATTCGAACTGAAATCATTGCTACTTTTGTGTACACACAATGTAAGGTTCAATTTCCATACGTGTAGTTTCCGATAAGTGGATGGGGTTGCAATAGGCAGTCTGCTGGGACCACTTCTAGCGGATTTCCTCGTGGCCAAAGTAGAATCTACATTATACGAAAGCCTGTCAACACCGGTGCTGTACAGACGCTTTGTAGACGATATTCTAGCCATCTTTGAGAGCTCAAGTGAATCAAATGAGTTATTCTCAAAGTTGAACCAAGTTCATCCGAACTTCAAATTGACAAGAGAGAACGAAGCGAATGACTGTCTTCCGTACCTGGATATTTTAGTCACTTGAAGACCGGATGGCATGATAGGGAGGTTCGTCTACAGGAAACCTACATGGACTGGATAGTATATGCATTTCGAAAGCTTCTGTCCGGTGCAGCATAAGAGAAGTTTAGTCAGGACGGTTTTTCACAGAGTACGGAGGATTTGCACTGAAGACAATCTACAGCCAGAGTTAGGCTAACTGATAAACACTCTGCAGGTCAACGGGTATCCTCTACGAATTATTAAAAAGTACAGCGGAGCCGTCATCCCGCCAGTAGAAGTGCCGACTGTACCGAAAAGAACGGTGTATTTAGAACTCTCGTTTATAGAAGACAGCTGGTCAACAATGACGAGAAAGTGTCAAACAGCTGCTGTATCCAGGACTTATAATGCTACAAAATTGTGTGTAATACGGCAAACGAGAACTCTACCAGTCGCCCCGGTTACGAACAAACAATGCACGTCTGTCACATCTCACTGTTTATACAAATATTCGTGTAGCTGCAGTATGAGCTATATAGGGAGGACAAACCGATAACCAGCAGTTCGTACTGAGGAGCCTGTTCCCACATGGCTGGAAACGCAGTTAGAAACGCCAGGCGCCTGTACAGATGACAACGGACGGGACCGCGTATCATCGGTGATCTTTCTGGGCAACCGGAAACGTATACTCCAGTTTCCTGAGGCTTTGACTATTAAACGTCACAGTCTTCCCCTGTGTGTTCAAAAACAATTTGTGTTGACGCTGTGGCTACCCTGGTAGTCGGCATTCCCAAAATTTTGATTTCTAGTTTTTGTGTCTGTCTATTTAATCCCTTAAACCATGACTTCTGTTCTATGGAATTTTGACTCGTTTAAAATTAGTTACATGTCCATGTGTGATCAGAATGTATGAAATATTATTCCGGAGAACATCACATGAATTGCGTCTTCTCATTATTTTATTCAAGTTCATCAAGAGAACGAAGTGTTTCATACAACCTAATTGTTAAATCCCGTAAAAACAGTCGAACAGCAAAACTAACAACCGGATCTACAACCTTCATCTCTACTATCAGCAATATCATTTCGTTTTGTTTCACGCTGTCGAATTTGTGTGTGTAATAAGGCCAGTTGAAAGCCCTGTAGTCCTACACTTTTGCCCGAATTTGCTCCCTAAATGTTACTTGAATAAGCAAACACAAATTGGCAATCAGAGATAGTTCTTATTCATCCCGAACAGTATACTAATAGAAAACAAGTTCGCCAAAAGCAGTTTTTAACCATGTATATCACACCAAGTTTATTGCTCATTGACCGAGCACCATGGTCGTATTTGTGGGGAGAAGCGTAGAACCACAGATGTCATCCACCTTGAAGTAGATTAGAACCTGCCAAATGCAGGTGTACATAAGATGGGCAAGAAATGCGTCCTTCAAACCCAAAAATAAATGTCTTTTCGGGAATTAAATCAAGCTGTTTTACTTGATGGCCACATAAGAAGGGCAATTGTACTGAATCAGACCTCCTCAATATCAAACAACTGGCGTGACTTCAGCCTTCGAATAAAGTTGTCAGGTACACTATATTAACTACTAATAAACACATGTTTGAA
>JTDE01000610.1:17278-31877 GCA_014338405.1 Paragonimus skrjabini miyazakii
CGATCTCATTAAACCTGCTAGGCGATATTTTCGATTACTGATGAGTAGTCGGGGATTTGGTTGCCTCATGAACAGCATGTCCGTGGTTCAAGTCCCGGCAGTGGCGATGATATGCACTACTGACGAGCTCTAATGAGAGCGAAACTAGAATCTAGTGCTTCTTTTCGAAAGGGGCCGACTGGAAAGTCTATGGGGATGCGACAGCTGCGATCAATTGTGGGTGATGTTCAACTTGACAACAGATTTTATTGAAGTATGAGTCGTTTAACTAGGCCACGTCAAATGGTTATCATTTAGGTATGTTTTTGTGAAGTCTACGAAGGTGCAGATGAAAAATTCGTTTCACAAACGCCAGGACCGATCTTCAACTTTTAAATCCGGTAAGTCCATCTTAAGTTCAACATTACTGTATCTAGCATATACTAGATTATTACAAGTAAGAAACCACATTCAATTTCACGAACATCTGTCTAAAAATATTGGAAAACAGGAGCGGCAGAAATGTAAGTTCGCCCTGGAAGATGTACCCTTGGAACTAAGCAGCGGAGAATGACCCGTTTATTCCTCCTCAGGGCCTTAATACAGAGCTTTGATGTGCTGCTGACAGAGGAGTTAGTCCTAATTAAGCTCGGTCTACACTGTTCTTGTCTTGCAATAGAATCCAGCTGACACATGTAGCGATATATAGATATCTTCGTGGAACTGTAAGGCAAGTGATTTCCAGAGGTTTCACATTGGGTTCAACTTCGGACTATAGGTCGGTCAGTTCGGCATACAGGATGCGTAATACGCGAGAAAAAACTTTGCAGAGTAGAACAGGTATACTAAGATAGTGTCGTGCTCAACGATGACTACCATTAGTACGTTTGACGTAATGAATAACAGTATAACTTTTTTGTTCTGATGACTAAATAAATGGGATTGTGTGCGGTAAGCAGTATGATCATTCTCCCTTTTTTCCCTTCTATCTTTCTATACAGGGTTTGCTTTGTCTTTTTTGTGGTTGTGTGGCACTTAAGCATCAGTGTGAACCACTGATGTATTGCTGTCCGTGATGATGATGAATCGAATTTCACTGGGTTTTCCATCAAAACACATCAAATATTTTCTAAGATCATCCTAGTGTCTCTTCTGTATATCCGGACCACGTGTAGCAACTGAAACTAATAAACTGACTATGTTATTATTGGCCAGCTAAATACATATCTATTCCTGACTATATTACAATTCCATTGTCTCTCTTGGTGTGATATCGCTGACGCATAGAACCTAAATGTGGGCTTGAGCTAAACAAACTCGTGAGTATTGTTACTTATTTGAAATTGCTACATCTGGCGTGGCAGTCAATACGATTTTATAAAGAATTTTTGCAGCTTGTAAATTGTGGACATTCACTCAGGTGCACAGGCTATCAACAACTACGTGAAATGTTCTAAAACCTTGTGTATTACGTCTAACGGTATACAAGAGAAAGAGAAAATGCCGCATATTCTTACGGTTCTTGCCAAAGGTGCTTATGCCTTTATAAAAAAAATTCGGCGTTTCCCGGTTAACTTATTTCAATTCCCTGAGCATCTTTAAATCATTTACCGGTTAAACATGCTCAGTTTGATTGCTAGAAAGCTCAGGAGTGAGCCAAACTTCTTATTTTACTGAAGAAGGAAAACTAAAACTTGACTTCAAATTTATACTTCACGACTTACTTTTGATGACCAGCTGTATATTCAGCTGAGGGATCGACTAGCCATAGAATTCAATACAAATTGTGGCTACTAAATAAATTATCCTTTCAATCGATTAGAGCATTCTGTGAAAACAGTTTAATGTGGTAAAGCTGTGATGAACGGTGAGCCATTTGTATTATACAATGCTAGCAAAGATAAGATACAGGCACACCAACAACAGCGAGAGTGTAAAAAGATGACCTACCAAAGAGATGTATCATTTGAAACAATGTAGTCTCTTCAAAACTCTGTCTAGCACTAGAATTACTGTATTACCTATGAACCTACACAGTTTCTATTCATTTGGCCGCTTCGTAATTCCTAATTCCACAAATGTGGTATGTTAGACCACCTTCAAGCCATCTGCCGTAGCCCGAAGATGAGTTTAGCTCATACTACTTTGGAACCGCAAGGTCTTCAATACACTGTTTTTCCTATTGGTTTTAAGCTCCACATAATAATATCACTTATCATTAAAAATGGACCCAAACATTCCTTCACTAGTGATATCGGTAGTATTGAGTCTTTCATTGCAACTGATTGTTTAAAAAAGTTCTCAGCCTTTTGCTCTCTTGAAGTCAAGAGATATGCTGCTATAATTATCACTTGACATGCTTTATTCATTCTGCAAAATTGTGAAATTCTGCTCACAAATCCACAGTCTTATTTGTTATACATTGTTGTACGCCTATTATTGGTCTTAGGTATGTTGAGATTTTGAAGCTTTCTTTCGTATTATTGGTTAACTCTTCTATGACCGGAACCTGCGAACTGATATTGCAATGTGAAAAGGTTTCCGATGGTGTGCGAAATATAGAAGTTAGCGTTAACTTGTCCGAGACATTCATTTTCATGAACTGTCGCATAATTCTGAGATCCTGCCTTAACACACTGGCTGAATTACTTACGGAAGAAACATGGTTTTCTGTAGAATCCTCCTTGTGGTCAGTCCCATTGTAATACTGTCAAAAAGTCCAACACAGAGTGTGTGGTGACTACCGCATTACTCCGACTAACTTTGAATTTGTTTCAGAATAGGTGTACGACACACAAGATCGAAGCTATCCTCCATCGATTTGTTGGTTTGAGTTACTTATCGAAATGTTATCTTAAAGATGTATACGAACGATATGCATCCAGTTTATCAGGTGCAATAAAAGCACCGCTTAGAATTGTCAAGTATATTTTCGCATTTTGCATACCAACTCATTTGTGGGTTAGTTTTGCCACTAATCTCAGACTCAGTACAGTCCACAGATCAGTGCCAATGTTACCAGCACTAACTGGAACTACAGAGGAATTCAGTCTGTCTCAAACCCCAAGAGAGCATTAAAATTTTATAAAGTATAGTAAGATAAGTGTTTAATGGACAAAATTCGCCGGAAGCATATGTTCAGTTTCGTGGTTGTTGCTACTTATCGGATATGCATACCTGGTTAACTTCAATTACACATCCTACTATAGAAACGGAAAATGCGTCAGCAAATGAGTCAGTATCTACAACCTTCAGCGTTTGCCGTTCCTATGGTAGGATATGTTATCGAAGTTAACCAGGTACGCTTAACTGATGAGTGGCAACAACTACGAAACCGGTTGTGAGCTTCCGGCGAATTTGGACCATTAAACAAATACTACTTAGTCTACTATACTTTTGCGTCTTGAAATGAGTTCCCCATCGCACTTTTCCCATATAGGATAAACAGAGCCATTAATACTCTTAAAGACGTTGCAGCTTATCATTATGATATTTTTGTGTACCATTCTACCAAACATGTTCATGACGATAGTTTGCTTGTTTTACTTCAGCTACTTTGTGCTTGTAATATTCTCATCAATCTTTCAGTTAGTACACAATTTCACTGTCTCGTATATTTGATTGATGGTACCAAGGTTCGACCTGATCCCTAACTGATTTTCACTCATGTTTAATGTCCCCACTTCGAACTTTATTGATAAGATGCATTTGCTTATAGGTTCACTCCAGTATTCTCGTTTATTTCCTTTTTTTCTCATTATTGCTTCTCACATGTTTGCGTGGACTGACGCTTGTGAGACCATATTACGTTATTTGTTAAACTTTTTCACCAAAAGTGCTGCTCTAGGCTCATTTACTATCAAGTTCCCATCTGCTGTTGTTACACTGTCGACAGGTATAAATGCTGTGCGACGGTGAGATGGACATCCAGTCTTGTGTATTTCGAAACTTGTTAGCAGGGCAGAGCATGACTATACTCAAATAGAAGTGATCATTATTTGTTGCGCTGTAATTCATCCTCCTCAGTATATTTTTAGTTCTTATGTGACATTGAAGTTTACTTATCACTCCAATAAATTGCTTGCCAAATCCTCAGCAGCCATTAGTTTGCGACGAAGCATCGCTCTGTCAGCATTCTCTTGGCATCCAACATCGTTCATCCGTATACGTACAACATGCCTACTGTCTCTCCAGGTTAACTTGCTGGGCAGAGACTGGGAACTTACTTCTAGTTAAAAAATTACTAGTTAGTCAAGCGAATCGAGATGATATTTTCATTCGGCTACTTCGGCTGTATACAAATAATGGAATACAATTAAGAAACGAGGTTTTGCTGAACTTTAAACTCATCCCGAAGAGCCCTCAGTTACACGTGACTGTATTTTATGTTCTATTGATGGGAACATTTTGCCTGCCGTCCGATAATTTTGCATAGTTTACATTCCGATCATCTCTGTGTTGGAAAAAACTAAATCAACCGTACGTATGCAATGTTGTTGGCCAGAGAGTGATGCCGGTGACTGTATCAGTTGTGTACATAAAAATCATTCGAATTCCTTCAACTGAGTTCCATAGACAATATTATGTGAATGTTGATAGCACGTACACGTGGATTATTGTGATCCGGTATTGTGGTCTACTTCTGCACAGATACTATATCCTGATCGAACTTTACACCTACTCCTGTTAACAAGAGGTAAACATCAGAACTTCGTTATGTGCTGACCTCAAGATTACTACATTTCGGAAGTCTTTCGACAGAAGTGTTGTTCCAGTTACATTTTCTACCAAAAACCGCAGTCATTTTACTGTTGGTTGAGTGAGTTGAGTTGCCGGTGTTTGCTGACTATAACCAAATATCCTTAATCAAATGGAGCAATTGAGAAATTCGCATCTGCTTTGAAAAATATTATACACTCTCAATCCATTCATTCGCTTTTACTGAGCTCAGCTTAGGTGTTGACGTCTTTTGATGTAATACCGGAATACATTTCGTAAAGCAACGGAACAAAGTCCAGGTTAGCTATTTGAAAAAAGTGTCTTAGGGACCATCTTGTTCACTCTGAAATCCGCTTAAGTTATTTCTCATCATCGCAGCGAACTTCGACCTTCCAATGAAACAGTGCTGAATAATCTCGGTGCTCGCTGTCTGTCAAATGCACGATTTAGCTGACAGTTTTTTGCGTCATACCAACGTTAGTTAAATTTTATACAATTCACCTGACGTGATACTAAAGTTCCTTTTTTCGAGTTTGTTCCCAATTTAAGTTCATTTATTAGATAAGTATCTTCTGAGCGTCTGAAGAAAAAGCTGCATCATCAGTATAAAGATCCAGACTGTCATGTACACGGTAGCCAGACTAGTCACTGTAGCTCATAACCGAACTTTATGTTACTGTTGACTGGTTGCATATATAATTACATTTTACATAATTCTGACCATATCACAAGATAGCTGTCTCACTCGCTGTTACTGTTGCTACACAGAAAATGACGCTGTTCTTGAGTTAAACACATCTGCAATCATCACTGCGCATTTCAGGCTGTCATGAGTATGCAAGTTAAATTTTTTTCCTGTCACTGAATATCACAGACTGTCGCCGGGATACCTACGAGATACTAGATTCTATACACTTTAAGCCTAGCTGAAAATATTGGTGAATTAAATAAACTGACCTCCTTGTCCTTCAGTATTCAACCAAGAGACAATAGCACGAAGATCTTTGAATGTTTCTTTAAGAAGCTGTCGGTATGGACGTATTGTTGTGACAGAATAACTCGTCGTTGTGGTACATAGTAGTCGGTAAGTTGTGTCAGCCTACCGTAAAATAGGTTGTTCGTCCTTATGTTTCGTTTACCCTTGAATACGGGTCATTCATGAACGTATCAACAGCAAACTTTCAGTATCGTAACGTAGACTCGAGTTTGTTCGTTTGAAAGCCAAAAACTGGCCTCTTTCAGACTCTTGCAACGTTACACACTTTGCTATTACGGAATTAGAAGCAGCTTCAGATTGTTGCGTAAATCTGTGTACAGCTGCGAGAATAGCTCATTCACTTCATCTCATCGACCAACCATACAAGAACAAACCTGCTGTTGCATTTAATTACCCTGATAAAACCCGTCCGCAACACACACGTGTTTCTGTTCAACGTTAACGTGATTCAGACATCGTGTCGTGTGTTTTGCGGATCAGTGTCATATTACCATATGTGTGTTCACGTGAGGGTGTCGCGGGATATGCGTGTAATACTAATGAGGTCTATACATCTTGCACCTTATTTCCGGTATCAGGTTGAAGATTTCATCGTTGAAGTTTCAGACTTCCGGTATGGTATTTTGGTTATTTGTGTCGTGACCGCGGATGTAATACTGTACTTAAGATGATTTCCTAGGCGTGGTAGCAACCTCGCAAAGAGTATTCCTACATGCGGAATGCAGTCGTGAGGGTGATAATCTATTGAGTCATTTTGATTCGTGCGATATAGGGTCAATAACAACATGACTACTTTGTTGACGGTGCATATGTCTGTTTAACACGGGATGCATGTGCTTTCGTGACAATGGACAGTTAAGTCGTTCCGCAGGATTGGACCGGTTTACTGCGGACTGTTATGTTACTATGGCTATGTTTGCAATTTTTGTAAACCGATACGTATTTATTGATGCTGATCTGTTGGTAGTTTAGTGGCCACCACAGACTACGCTGAATATGTCAGAATATAGTTACAATGAAGTTCTGCAAACAAAATTCTCGGTCACTTGTTTTGAGTTACATTTTCCGATTTATGCATGCAACAGTCAGCCTTTTGATCAGACAAATTTTGGCGTGGACTCCGAAAAGGAAGTGATCAAGGAGGTTAGCTCTCAGCTAACTGCCTTCTAATCATCTGATCAGTAGTAACGACAAGGACACACACCTGAACAGAAATATGGAGAGATCAAAAGGATATACAATCCTTCTCCAATCCACCTACCGTAGATGAGCAAACGAGGATTCACCAGTTCGGTCACGGTCCCACGTACCGAATTCTGTCTGTCCATTACAAAAACATGCTAAGGGCAAATTTATTAATTTGTCACTTATATATCTTCCAATAAACTGGAGTAATTAGTTATTATAGTGATTAGTTGTATCATGTATATCGCTGTATTTTGCTTCTCAATGTTTAAGCCTGGAGAAGTGTTTTGCAATCCTAGTTTTCAGAACGGCCGTCTGCATACGACAACACCCCATAATTTCCGGCCCACCAACCGGAACGACACGATTACAGACAACAATTAGTGTCCTGAACGCCCGGATGCTATTGCGCCAGCAACTACTAATCCAGAGAACCGTGAACGGTTCACGAACATAGAATGCATAATGTGGTTGATGCAACACTATTTCACACAATCTACTCAATCGTTTTATGCATTGTTATCTATCAAAGTGATTATGACTCAGAACAAACTTGTGACTGTATCCACAACATCGGATCTTCTATTTCCACTGTGTCGATGTTTGTATTGGGCTTGAGGTGGTTCATTATTATTATTACTACTATTATTGTTATTATTATTAGCTATTAGTCCCATGATTGTGATTAGAGCACAGAGCTCGGTAAGTCATAACACTACTGATATATTCACAAGCCAAACGACGTTGCATAACCACTGGAAAGAGTATAATTCCTTTTGTTAGCTTAAGTGTTTTTTCTATACAAGACAGAAGAACGTCCTCACCACGCGTTTGCTTCGGGAATCATCATCATAACAGTCATGAGCCTGACAAAAAGGTACTGTGGCTCGGGCCGCCGCTCACCTCAACAGTGACGTGGAATATCTTAGAAGAAAACGTTACTAAGAAGGTTGAAAATTATTGAGAGAAGACTAAGGGGAAGAAGCGGAAATGGTATGGATGCAGATACGCCATTGACTGTGACACATCGCCATCTCGGATAGCGTCTCTAACCAGCGGTTTGAGTGATCATGAAGACCCCATCCAGACAGGCGAAACCTACCCACTTTGCTCAATGGAGCAGCCAAGGTCTTCATATTTTGTGACCACGTCGTTGCTTGACCACCACGTGGTTTGACTCAACTGTTGGTGGCCTCAGCATATAATACCTGGTACGGTAAACGATCAGATGACATACGGAGTACGTGACCCAACCATCGGAAGCTATGTACCGTGATTAATTGACCAATTGATCGCGCATCCCGAGCGTTCCGGAATACGCGGTCGGTCGGAGACAACGATGGTAACGACCGTAAAGGACATGATAGCAAGTCGTAGCACAGCCACCGTTTAGGAGCGAAGAGATCTCATAACAGGCATTTCGACAATAATGGAAAAATACAAAATTGTTCGGTTTAATGACTGAACAACTACGAAGAACATGACCCTAGTTTAGAGATAAAATAGACATGGGAATGACAGTTTATTCGTCGAAAATAACCTTAGGTCCGAACAGTTAATCAAAAGGTTATTACAACTTGCATACCAACAACCGAGTTGGAATCATGATTAATACAATCGCCAAACGATAGTTCCTTGTAGCCCCAACTACACCGTTTTAGTAAGTGTCATTACATCGTAGGTAGGGTTCAAGCTGTTGAGCCCAATTAGTTATCATCTATCCTAACATCTCTAGCAGGAAGCTAATTTGAACGCGGACCTCCAACCCGAGAGAGCACTACAACCTACAACTTCCACATTCTTTTAACATGTCATCTGGAGACCTGTATGAACGTGTTTGTGGCCCGCAAACAACGATGCATTCTGGGTCTGGATCACATGGTTAAGTACACTTGACCCAGCATGTCCGGGTTAGTTTAGAGGACAGTATATTTACAATACATTTACAATGGTTCATCGGGAAATTTCGTCAAACTTTTGCCTCGCTTAGTCTAAAAATGAACTGTTCTAATCGCACCTCCACTCAAATGGAGGAACTCTGCTTGTCTTTACTGTGCGACCGGTCCCAGTGATATGAGTGGGGTCTACCAGAATAGCTTTGATATTACTACACTCTAACTGTAAATGCACTATTGTGTCATATGCGTGGTATGAAGAAAGATGCAATGAAGTAAGTCTAATAGCAGAAAATAGCAGTCTTTATTCAACAAATTTGCCACGGAAAACGTTAACGGCACTTATGCTCAACCTTATACAGTTAAGTTATAAAGTTTACACCGACACAATGTACAGAATTAGCACGGCAACCGTTTCAAACATGTGAGTGAAAAATTATGACTACACACACATATATATATGCTGGCTGATCGACAGAATAGGTGGGCTCGGACGTGCTCAACTCAAGTGAGTATCGACCTCACTGGGCGAAAAATTGTGGAACTGACTTTGTGTACATTGTGCAGTTAATCAAATGAGGAGACTTGAAACGCATACTCCGAAGGAGAGTCACACAGTGTGTTTCGGTAACCTTAGTCTTCCGGTCGACATATTGGGATAAGTGACGTGACAATGACCCAGACGTAAGCGGGGGCTAAAGTAAATTCGCTGTAGTGATCGAACTCGTTGTATTAATACCTAATATTAATAATGAACTACCTCAAGCCCAATACAAACATCGACACAGTGGAAATAGAAGATCCGGTGTTGTGGATACAGTCACAAGTTTGTTCTGAGTCACAATCACTTTGATAGATAACAATGCATAAAACGGTTGAGTAGATTGTGTGAAATAGTGTTGCACCAACCACATTATGCATTCTATGTTCGTGAACCGTTCACGGTTCTCTGGATTAGTAGTTGCTGGCGCAATAGCATCCGGGCGTTCAGGATACGAATTGTTGTTTGTAATCGTGTCGTTCCAGTTGGTAGACAGGAAACTATGGCTTGTTGTAGTATGCAAACGGCTGTCTTGGAAGATTCCGTTACTTTACCTTGTCCCATAGTTACTGAATTTCATACATTCTAGGATTAATGTCGTGAACTCTGCCCTTCAGATAACTCTGGCCGATTGTGTAAAATGCGTGGCCACACCGGTTATTGCACGTGTCTGTACTTGGTGATGGGATACTTCAAGGTACTTGTGATCTTTACGGAGAGTGACACAATCCGCATCTACACTGGGACCACATTACCGCCAAACGTACCGTTTTGTGACCAAGCGTAGGCCATGGAGCACATGGCTCAGCACATATCAAAAAGTAGTGTGTAGTAGTGCGGTCAGGTGGCACCATTTTGGTTTGTGACCGGAAGTCCTGTTCATGAATGCCTAAGGATAGACATTTTCAATTTTTGTCGTCTCATGGTCATTTACTTCGAGACAACACACAAAAATTCAGGCGATCCATCTTTATACTATTTAATGATCCAAATCACCTGAAAATATAATAACGACGGGAGTGGAAGTGGTGACTATGACTCAAAGTCCGTTTGACTGAGTGTGGACATTAATAGCGCGTTGATCTTCACTAGTTGTCTTAAACTTGAAGAAAGGGGAAAATATGAGCAGAGGAAGAAGTGGTAGAGTTGACTGGTCTTTCAGAGTAACAGTAACTTCCTAAAGTCTCTGGTAGTTTACATCGCTGAAAGTTGTTGGTTAGAGAGCTATCATTCTGAGTCTAATTCAGAAATCATACCTACGAGACAACAATACATAGAGTTTCCTCAGGGGGACCCTATCACTAGCCAATGACTTGAGATTCTGATGTACCTGATAGTAAGGTCATTTCCTAGCGCGAGCGCGCAGCAAATTAGTCGTCGTTGTCTGATCCTTGTCGCTGCTGCTCGCAGTGGATGTATTCGAAGCCCCTATCAGGTTTTTAAATAAAATCGGAAGGTTTTCGAACTTATTTGAAAACAAGTCGCCGATAAGATAATGGTGAGACTATATAGGAACAACATAGTTCACGAATTTACAATGTATCGCAGCGACTTGACAGATGGGCTGTGCAATTTTGGGAACAGTTCAGCTGGTCTGAGCCAACCCCTCCAGCTGTGTAGGAAATGACTCGTGCTGTTAATTGTGACATTTCCGATGATTCTTCGTCGGGAAACGAAATGGCTTTGGGGCCTGAAATAGTAGAATTTAATACAGTCCCTCGTTTGGACTTTCTTTCTCTAGCTCTTTTCCAAAACGATGAGGAGAGACTATTGTCCAAGATGACCACACTTTTTGTTCTATGTTGGAGACCGAAGACGTGATCATCAACAGTCTTTCTCACTTTTATAAATGGTACCAGGAGGTCTTGTCACAACCCCAGAAGTATTGGCTCCGCCTCTATTGCGTCCCAGCTGCTCACAGGTCTCATAATGAAGCGGCTTCTGAATCAGGAAGCGAACTAGCTAAGAGAAGAATAGGCAAGTTTGCAGCCTGGTCGTGGGTGCATCGAGCATATTTTTCCCTTTTCCTGGCCAATGAAATATCGACACTGCTTTTACCAGTCAACGATCGTCGTACTTCTGGACCCAGAGACTGCTTCTGATTTTTTTGATTACCCGATAGGCTGTCTGGGGTTTCTTCATCACGGAAGAGTTTCAGTGAAGTATGTCAATTTACTAAAGTCTGTGTATGTTCACTGTGGATGCAGAATGCGCATTTATGGGCAGCCACCTCGAGCATTCTCTACTTCAAACGATGTAAGACGGGAGTGGCCAATCTCACTTCTTTTTCAACTACATAAAGTACTACGTTCTGGAAGGAGCCATCGGAGATTTTGAGAATCTCAGAGCGCAACTTCTAAGACCTAATAAGCCGAGTGATTCTGAGTATGAGGACGACACTGTTATATTTAGTTTTTTGCAAAGAAACGTGCGGATCATTCTGAAACAACTACGTGATATAACCGTTCTGAACGGTATGTAATTTGCACTTTCAAGGTTTAAAGTGTTTTCACAAGACTGGATTGACATTTATACTATTTTTGTGATTGCAGAGGGGCCGTCTGAGATTGTCGATCGTTTCATCTACCATGATAATATCATCCCTCCAACCTGTAATGTTGCTAACGAGGTGTCCACGGGGACAGTGAAGGCATGTAATGTACTTCGGTCGTCATCGTCATAACGTAAAATTGTTTTGTACGCATTAACACACATTCACTAACAGTTCTGAGCGTCACCTCAGTGTTCCTCACGCACCCATCCTACGTATTCAAGTGCTTTTTCCTCAAGACAAGTAACAGTTGGTTTCTCGCCAGCCTGGACGTCTTCGTTGTCAGTGTGGTTGATAGGTAAAGAGGTCGAGCATTAACTTCGCAGGGTTAACACATTTCATGGCTTGCAACAAAGCAATGCGCTCTTCTTCACTCTACATAGCGCACACACTCCCTTAGGAATCATGAGTATCATGCCCAGCGATATCCACGAGTTCTGCTCTCGGTCTTGACAACATCAGCATAAACAGAGCGACCCAATATCATGTTTGGGCAAAGTTCTAGCTAATTCAGAGGACGTTTATGAGCTGGAAGGTGTGACTTACATTTGTACCCAATACACTAGCTCAGTTTGGTGATTAATAGGAATGGATTACCGATAGACCCTGTTAAGCATAACATACCTCATCTGTCGCCAGCGCTCGAAGAAGTGGACATCCTGAAACTGTTCCACTGACTGATAAACCACTACAACGTACCATTTTGGGTCGCGCTTGTATGTTTTTTTTAATTCTTCCAGCCTTCTCCAGGTGAATGTACTGCCCCTGCACCTGCGTCGGAAATTCGCATCAATGCAGACGTTGTCGACAGCTGCGCAATCTTCTGATACTTGGGTGGCAATTTGTTCACGGATCTGTCCGTGGACCTCAAGTTACGAGCTCGTGTGGCAAAAGCTAGTACTACTTTCGGACGTCTTGAAAGACGTGATTGGAAGTACCACAGCCTGAAATTGGTCGTTAAGCTGTGTGTCTACCGCTCAATGGTGTTGTCTATACTGCTGTACGCCAGTGAAATGTGGATATTGTTTCAGTGGAACATGCGCTATCTAAGTATCTTCTATTCACACTGTCTAAGACGCATCTTGAGTATTCGGTGTGCGGACATGGTTCCGAAGACTGAAATACTGCGGCGAGTGGATATGAACGGAATAGAAGCCCTGCTGTTGTTGAATCAGCTCCGTTGGCTGAGTCACGTCCGTCGGATGATCGATGCCCGTATTCCGAAGCAGGTGCTATATGGACAACTGAAATCAGGTAGGTGAAATCCTGGTGGTCATAATCGTAGATACCAGGATGCTGTGCAGGTAAATCTTTCACGTTGTAAAATTGATTTTGGATGTTGGGAAAAGTTGGCGTTTGAACCGGACGGTCTGAAAGAATACGATTCGGACAGGCGTCCATGAGTTCAACGAGCAGTTATTGTGCGGCCGAGAACAAAAGCGCGCGGTACGCAATGGAACCATCGGTGCTGCGGGTCGTGGTGACACGATCTTATGGCGTTGCGATGTGTGTAGCCGCGAATGCTCTGACCGTCTGAAATTAGTAGGTCATCAGCGTATTCATAGTACACTGTTGGCCAACAGACAACTAGTACGTTAGGGTCAAGTAAGTTATATTAGTTGTATTCATTTTTTTCTCTCGCTCATATCAATCAACGACTACCGTCGTTTGGAACTCACCCACTTCCATTTTCAGAAACCTGGTTGTCTGTAGCCTTCTACCTTTCCTTTTCCTTGACTTTGTTGGTGCATTATACAGTGAATGTTTTATCTGTTTTCTTCTACTCCAATCTTGCATTTTGCTTTTCCTCTATATCCTCTCTAGGGTGCACTAACATATACTCATCTACTAGAATATCTGCTGCGTTATATTTTAAATATTTTCCTTCCCAGTTTAGACCGTGCCATTGGAGTCTCTCTGTTTATTTCTCGAGAGATAGGGGCTCCAATTTGGAGGTAACCTATCAATTGGCTAATCAGCATTGGCGAGGTGGACACGAAGGCTTCACTCACATACCTCCTGGTCTTATTCATCTGGGTTTACACTGGATACGTGGTGTATGGGTGGAACCGCAAGTGGCACAGCGCAAGCTACTTGTGATGATGGTTAAGCACAGGTGTCTTTTGGCTTCGGTCACGGTGACGTATTATTCCCAGCAGAGTGCTGCCGACCGTGTTTTGGCCAATCATGCATCCTCATTCGAACCTACCAAACAAATTTCTGATGAATGACTTTGATTGGAATTGGCCTACTCAATGTCGTAAAGTTTTCGATGAGATCTAGTGAGTTCTAATGCTAGGTCTACTGCTCACTTACTAAAACCCTAATTTTACGTAGATTTACGTAGATTTCCAGTTCAAGTATTTACGCAGTCACCTCAGTTCTCAGACAGTCTGTAAAAAGCTGTCGTGTACAAAACTCAGGCTAGCTACCTAATTATAGATCCAAAATGAATAGACCGACCTAACGCACTGACTGTTTGTACTGTTAAGTAAACATACTCCTCGGTTGTATTTTTAAACTTAAGCACTAATCGATAAAGCGCATTCGGTAGGTAGACGTTTTTTCAGGTTAAACAATACAGAAGTCCTCGAACCAAAAGACGTCGTAACTGCGAGTACTCAGGCCTCGCTATCTCGACTTATATATATATATATATATATATATATATATATATATATATATATAGGTCTTGTAGACATATGCCTACTATGTAATTCCACATACTGTTC